>CM074804.1:4723612-4777236 GCA_037447605.1 Zygnema circumcarinatum
GGTGCGTCCGTACATCTGTACGGACGACCAGTACGATCCAAAAGGGGGACCGGGGGTGGATACCCATCCCCAAGTACGAGGGGCCCAGCGGGTCTCCCTCGCGGGTCGGCAGCCATTCTCTCGAATGAGACTAGGCGTCCGGACTGTACGGCTAACGAACCTTTGGCGGTTCGAGCCGAGGACCTCCTTTTGGTCAACATAGTATCCCGGAGACCTTACCCCTCGGGTAGGTGCCAGGACGAGAAGAAATACATAGCGTGTACTATGTATATGCCTCCCAGGGTCTCGCTGTAGCGTTACGCTACACTCTCTCTCTCTTACTTAGCATCTGTTGCTGTAACTGAAGAGGAAGGAAAAGAAGAAAGAAGAACAAGACAACAAACCACACAGCAAATACAAATACTAAGCCCAGCACTAAAAGACAAAAAAGCATCACTGACATCCCATCTACTTAACACTGACAATAGATCTTGAGTCTTAGCAGTGACAGTCTCTGATTGGCCAACTGCCCCCTGAGAGGCCTGACTGACTACGTGGAGCCTTCGGATAGGTCAACTGATGACAATCGGCGGCATCTTGCGGCGCTTCCGAGTGCGCCTTGTTGGATGGTGTGCCGTTCCGTGGGCCGCCAACGCATGGCGCCGCCTTCTCTTAATCTCCGTTGGCAGCTCTTGGATTCCGCTGATCCGCGACACGGAAGAGGCCTATGTCAAGTACAACTGAACGGACGCGGATCCGCCGAACGCAGCTCCGTTACGCTACACCGGCCCGAGCAGTCGCAGTCGCAGTCGCAGCATACGACACAATATGACCGTACGCACACAAAAGCAAGCGGGCGGGTTGACTCGCTCGCTGACTGGCTCACTGACTGACCGACCGACCTCGAGCGTGTGTGCGTCCGTGCGTGCGTGCGTGCCGAGCGGGTGACCGGGCGGCCGGGCGGCCGGGGGCGGGCGCTGAGGGGGGAGGGGCTGCAAGTAGGGGCGGGGGGCGGGGAGTCGAGGGAGGGTAGGGCGAGGGAGCATGGGAGGGGTGCACAGCGGCAACGTGGTCGTGAAGAGGGGCGGGAGAGGGGCCAGGACGAAGGACTGGGCGCATGGCCCGTCTAAGACAGTAGGACACCGCTCCGCGTGCAAGTCTTTCGTCATTTGGACGGCCATCATTCTTCTTGCAGGAGGGGCTGCGCACCTGCTAGCTTGGCCTCCTTCCAGTGATGAAGATTCTTGGTTGTTCAAGTCTCTCAACATGGAGTGCCCAAGGGAAGCCGTTTTGCGAGAGTTAGAGTCACGGTACGTTTGGAGATCCACACGTCTGTATGGCGGGTTGCAGGGGATTCTGGAGATTGTAATGCGTACTAGCAGCTGTAGCGTGAAATTTTTCAGAAGAGGGATTTAAAATAAGTGGGAAAGGGCATGTTGCTTGGATTGTTTGGGGGAAAGTCTCCACGGACGGACTGTTGATGGGCTAAAGTACATCCCAGGTCTCAAGGGTTCTTCCGATGGGCATTTCCGCGTTGTTCAGTTCAAACCTAGCTACAGTTGTAGATTCAGTTACGGCAGGCAATCTCTGGTCTTAGGTTGTAACTTGTGCACACTATTACATAGCCGTCAGTAAACTGGATGAGGAAGAACCTTGCAAGTTAGTTCTGGACCGAATGAACTACTACGAAAATTGTTTGCTGGTGTTGGTCAGTTTTTCATGGTCACTATCTCTGACGCTTGCTCGTTGGATGCGTTTGCCCTGACGGCATACCTACAGCTTGATCAATTGCTTCAGGAAACGAGGTTGTCAAGAGGAGCGTGATCGCAAATATGATGACGAGGGATCACTGGATCATGTGGGAACCAATAGGACGGAACCAGGAGAAGAGGAATATAAACAGATTCCTGAACCAGAGGATCCAGTGGAGCGGGATCCAGTGGAACGACCAAGAGAAACACAAAACACGATGCACGCTGGCTTTGTTACTTGTAAGGTAATGAACTACACGTTGATCCATGTCTCATGCAGTATTTTGAGTTCAAGGAGCCAATACATTGTTCCTACTGTATGGAACAAGACCCTGGAGCTTACACTTATCCTTCAACTAATGGCTCGTTGACACATATTGTTTTCAATTCATGCCGGAGGCCTTTGAGTATAGGTTTCAAGTGCGACGGGTTCTGAAGCTCTACGCGTTAGAAAACTGTCACGGTGAAGTTGAATAGGGTTTTTTTTCAATTCATTTTTGGACTTCTTACAGCGTCAGTTGTGTCCTCTCCACTCTAGTAAAAAGAAAGCCAAAGTAGTCAAAGTCAAAGTATCTTAGGAATAGACAGGTTGTAATCAGTATCTATTACTATCAGTACCTTTTTCAATGCCAGCTGCAGAACGTTGGTTTGATGGGTGTGCGGACCTCGCAGATGAAAATTCATATTTTTCTTTAAATTTTGGGGTGAAGTTTGTAGTTCGAGGCCGAAGATAAAGGAGTGGAGTGTCAGATCCTTTGGTGATGTTGAAATATCCGTAGGTTTGACTGTTAGGAACCACTTGTGTATAGGCAGAGACACAGTTTCTGTACCTATTGAAATAGCAAGTCTTCGGTTTCTTTTCTCCTGGGAATGTAGCCTTCAAACTACTGATGTAGTCTGTTCCTGTCCGTGCCTGGAAGCCTGATCAGTTTCTATGTAGTTAAGTCGAGGTTGATCAGTACAGCCATGCTCGGCCACACCGTCTCCCTTTCTCCCTATTATTTTGCTGGTAATGACCATAATTAGTTGTTCACATTGAGCCACACTATTGTTTTCAGAACTGCTTCTGAGCTCGACCGTCGTAAACAGAACGAACCTGAAAAATGGATGCTTATAGACTGTCATATGGTTTTCAGGCATCGCCTGAGAAATGGAACGAGTATGTCAGTAATTTCAAACGTGGAGGCCCTTGTCCTGACGACTGGCCTCTTGCACAAGACCTCCTTTTTAGCAAGGTAGTTTTCTTCAAACCTCAATGTCACGTTCCTCGGAAGCTTTCGTTGCCATGACAGATTGCCTCAAAGTGATCAGCGTATGAATTTGCATGCTCTTTCGAGCACGTGTGAATGCATTACTGTTGTTGCCACAAATGGGTGGTATAGTACTGTTACAATGCGTACTGGTGAAACTTGTTTTGACCCAGTTCCATTAAGTATACAGACTTCCTTCATTATCCTGACCAGGTTTTTTCAATTTTTTATCATCCGGCAGGATTGTTTTCAATTACCTCCTCGGGATTGCCACGTTCGCTCTCCACCAAACTTTGAGGAGCCTCTGCCATTTTCGAAGGTAGATCTGAAATTGCAAGTTTTGTGTTTCTAGACCGGCTACCCTTTTCCTTAGTCACTCCAACATTTGAAGATTCAACTTTCCTCAAGCCTCCACACTTTCCAATGAAGGTTTATTGCTTTCTCCAGTATATCAATCTGGATGCTTCCATTTCTCCAGCATGAACTAACTAACACTCTTTGACAGAGCTTTTTTGGCCATTGACTGTCTGCAGGCTCTCTGGTCGGATCCAAGTATACATAACGTGGACTGGCACCATTACACCTGCGACAGCTTTGCTTGCCTGCGAGTAAGCCATTCATGACCAAAATCGGCAATCACGATAACTGGGATCTTAGAATTTTGGTATTCATTGATGCTTAGCTGGAGAGGATATAGCTGACCATTTATTTTGTGTGTGGATGTGTGTGTGACGCTCATTAAAAAATCTCTGCCATTGCGTGAAAACGATGCATTTCGTCTTGCTCCTGTGTCGGGCACTTCTCAAGGTTTCGAATGAACTGAGAGTGCACTTGACTAGGCTATAGAGCAGTTTCTGAAGCTCTCTGCCTTACACGAATCCTATGAGGCTGCCCTCCCCTCACGCTGCCAATGCAGGCAAGGAAGGATGGCGACTGCCGAGAGTGCTTCGATTGGAAGATTGAGGCTACCCGGTGGAATTGGATTGAGCAGCGGAACTTAGTGCTAGCAGACGTTCTTGCTCTGAAAAAGGGTAAACTTTCTCAAAGTGTAGTACAGTTTGTAGGCACGGACATGGATGCTGATTCTTTTTCATTTCCAGACACGATATATCAGAACGCTACTGCACCTAGCCGTGTTGATGTGTCTTCCTCTCCCTGTAACGACGTTTTAAAGTTTCGTCGCTGTTGCAATCTTCCAACTGCTGCCAGGTTTCTTGCGTCTCGGCTTGGACGTGGCGGGCGGCTCGGGATCTTTTGCAGCTCTGCTGGCAGCCCACAATGTGACAGTTGTCACAACCGGGATGAATAGCGGAGCCCCCTTCTTAGAGACGATGGCATTGCGAGGGCTGCCAGCTCTTCATCTTCCTATGAAAGCGAGGCTGCCCTTTTTCGCAGGGACATTCGATATTATACATTCCCAGCATGCCGTTCAGATGCTATCTGTGGAGGACTTCGAGTTTATGCTTTTTGATTGGGACCGGTGCGTGATTTCATCCTGTGCCTCTGCTGAATTATTGGGGGGGGCGGGAGGGCGAGAGAGGAGAGTGTGTGCGTTGTCCTATTGCTTTCCTGTTTGTCTGTCACGGATGGGTTCTAAGCGTTTCTTGCATGGTATGATTGAGTGTACTGTTCTTGTGAGGTTCACTTTCGAGAGAGCATTCTGCATTTGGTCTGCCAGAGGCTGACGGACAGGAATTCATACCTTTACCCACTATTGAAAAATCTTCATTAGAAACTTTTGCTGACGAACAGCTGATTGCATTAACGGCCTTTTTTGTTCTCCACGCCTTTTAGGCTAGCTTTCACAATTAGAAATTCTTTCAATGTGCGGAGATTTACGGTGATTTACATTGAGGTCTGTTGAGTCGGCAGACAAGCCGAGAATGGATCATTTCAGTGGGTTTACAGACGAGGGATCTGACGATTCGACGTGTTCTCTCAAATGCTGTGCAGAGTGCTTCGACCGGGCGGCCTGATCTGGCTGGACCGCCTCTACCACCCTGTGGACGTCATGAAGTTGTACACGGACGTGGTCGCCCTCCTGGGCTACAAGAGGCACTCGTGGAATCAGTGGAGCAAGGCGGGGAAGACGGTCAAGTTCACGGCAGTCTTGGAGAAGCCCCTGCGGCCTAGCGAAAGGCATCGACATGTTGATAGGTAGCGGCCATGCTGGCCAACGCGTAATGAGGAATCTTTCTAGCAACTGCGAGGAATCTTCTAGGGTGCGAACTTGTACATATTGGTCACAGCATGGTAAGCAGGAAAGGATGGTTAGCAGTTGTTCCTTAGACCTTCGCAATTTTGATAATTTATTGGTGCCAAATTGGGCTAGCCGTCATTCCTAGTGCCCCACGATCCCATCCATCCACCCGTGCGGTACAGTGCGAGTACTCCAGCGTCCGTCCTCCTCATGACGTCACGTAAAGACCTTGGCTGGTTTCCGGACTCCCTGCCGAGTGCCGACGGACGGGAACCAAACACAACCGAAGCCTAAACCGCCTGTACTGTATCGTATAGTCTGGCATAATGTATCGTATCTCCGGTTTACTGTATCGTATCGTAAAATATACTGTATCTTATCGTTTACTAATATTGTATCGTACATGCGATACGATCCCACCGCACGCCCCCGCCCGTCCGTACAGTACACGCCGCGCGTGAGGCGGCCCTTAGCCCTAACGGCCGCGGGCGGCGCTTTCCGAGAGGCAATGCCTGGAGGCTGCCCAGCGCCCGAGCTGCGTAGCCCAGCTGCCGAGCGCAGGAACTCGCACGCAGACCGGCGGGGCAGAGGCCGCCATGGCCGGCGATGAGAAAGCGGCGCAGACGTACGCGTTGCTGCTGGAGCCTGGTGAACATTCGGATGACTTCTATGTCGCCATGCGTCGACTGCTGTTACTCCGAAAGGCGCAGGCAGGCAGGCTGCGGCGCCAGGTGGCATCACGTGGACACTTGGTCTTGTGTGCATTATCGTCTGTAAAAGGAGCAGGTCGACCATGAAATTGACAAGGATTTTTTTTTCATTTTGGGTTGTAGATTGTTGGACTCGTACCTCTGAAAAAAATGTGATTAGCTGAAAAGTGAGCAAATTTAATGAGAATACTCAACATTTTCTTGCTTGTCAAACACAAGCTTAGGAAAAAAATAGAAATGCAGGATGGACAGACATTGGGGTCAAGGGAAAGAGAGTGAGAGGACTGGGTGGCTACGAAAATTGAGAGTTGCTGACGTTTCCATTTCAAACCTCATCACTTACTCTTTTGCAGACGTGGAAAGCTAATGGCGTAGGATATGTGGCGTACAAGGACTTCCTGCGACACTCCAAACGAGGTTTTCCTGCTGGCATTGGAGAACATGCCAATACCTTGAGGGAAGGGTGAGATTCCAAGGCCATTGTCTTTAAGCCGGCTAATTTACAAAAATTTGAAGAAATTGTTAATGATTAAAGTTTTCCACTTTCTGCATATTGCACGCAAGTCTTACCTTCCCAGCTGTGCCGTTGAAGTGGGCGGAGATTGCGAGAAGGTTTGTTTGGAAAGGCTAACAAGTTTGTTCGACTTAGCTAGATATCTGAACATCTGAGTACTGTTTGCGGTACAGTGACCGAAATTTGTTGTAAAGCAAGTTGTTGTTGTTGTTAACGTATCACCCAACTAACTACTGTATGCAGGTTATCATGGCACATTCTGGTTGTCCTATTAAGCGTTAGAGTTAAGCCATCGCTATCTTGCAGATTTTCGGTGTTTAGCAATGTGCATTACTGAAGTTGACCTTTAAATTCTTAAACTCCCGTCATTGTATCTGCAGAAAGCAATCGGCATCTGAATCCACTGATAGGCCTTCCTCCCCTCAACCGGCAAAGCCTGCGGACGTGCCATTCATGGTATGTCTTAGTCAGGGCAACATACTTTCAAAAACCCAAATGGGTTTCCATGTCATCTTGCACTCACGCCATCAAATTTGGATGCCCGGCGAACGTTAACAATCGCCATGCACTTCATTATCCGAGAACCAACGGTTGATGACCGTGTCACGAAGGCAAAAGCAAAGAGAACAGATGTAACACTCACCAAGAATAAAGGGTTAATGATCTGCATTTTACTGCATCAACAGAAAGCACCTCTGCCTGTTTCACAATCATTGATTGTGCCGCCTTCCCGAGAACAAGCTCGCAAAATCCTACTTCCCGAGGACAAGAGCAGCATCTCGTTTGCTGGAATTTACTGCACTATTGGCGACTGCAAATCGTCAGGTCAGAAGCAGATTCATATGAATGTTCTATCTTTTTGAAAGTTTTTGAATAGCGTCATTTTCTTCCCTGAGCTACCTCCTGTTGTTTGGGTTATATTGTGAGGGATATGCCGGGGTCCTTAAAGGCTGATTATACGCCAGATCTCATTGCAGTGAATTGCATGAAGTTTGGGCACCTTAGTTTGGATCTATTTGCGTATGCGGCCTCCAACGGTGTATTCCGCGTCTGCTTGATTGGCCAACCGCCGCGAGTGCTGCACGACTTGAAGGGTCACACGAAAGAGATCACAGGTGGGCACTTTGCCATCAGTCGTACCGCTTCGAAGCACTCGGTGATTGTATTTGGTTCCACCTTCCAGCATGGTTATTGTTCATGAGCCAATTGCAAGTTTTCTTTTGCTTGTCAAGAGTAGCTTCAACATTTACATGGACAGGGTCCTGTGTTACTTCTATGCTAACACCAGGCGTTACTTGTTGTAGATTTTGATTGGTCGCTGAACAACCATTATCTCTCTTCGGCTTCAATGGATAAGAGTGTTCGAGTATGGGACGCAAGTTTGGGGGAATGTCTTCGTATCATTTACGGCAACGTGGCCCAGCTTTGTATCCGCTTTCATTCGGTATACTGAGTTGCTTCCTTGCATTTTTGCAGCTTGTCATATATATCAGCTATGAGGCATTGCCTCCTCCTCTAAAATTCTTTCGGTTCCCCTACAGTTGATGGCTTGGGGAAGTCATCACTTTGTAGTTAGGGTTTTTAGAACCCCCTAAAACCCGAAAAACCCGACATGCTTTTGTTGAATCCTCCGAGATGTGTCGGCAGTCGTACTATTTGACTGAATAAAAAAGGTGCTGATTAAGGGATGGCTTCTTGGTTCTGTGAGCAGGTGAATAATAATCTACTTTTGGTCGGAAATGCAAATAAAGAGATAACTGTAAGTTCCTTGTTGGACGTCATCTGAATATTGTTTCACCTGGCTTCAAGAATCCTGCACGTTTTCAATTCTACGGTACACAGTACTCAAGTTCTGTACGTTTGAAAGCGAGCACGCAAACGCAACGCCATGCAATTCCTCCGATTTTCGCGCCTTAATGTAGTGCCGGATGGCCCGGCAGGTAATGAACTTCAGCACGGGGCGAACTGTGAGCCGGCTCGCGCTGGAGAGCCCTGTGACGGCTATGGACGTCAGCACAACCGGGCCAGTGCTGTTTGCAGGAGATGCCCAGGTGAAGCAGCTGCAAAATGCCGAACATGCACACGATATCCAATTATCGACTGTACCCGAACATTAGAAAACCAAAAGAACCCGACCAGCTAAAAACTCCAACTTGTGACTGACATGCGCTGACAGCATTTGTTTGGATGCGGGATGCAGGGCTGCATACATAGCTTTGGAGTGGATCCCCACACAGGGGCTTTGCAGCACGCCCACGCGAACCACCTTGGAAATGGCCGCCGTGCTCCCACTGCCTCGCTGCAGTTTCGGACTTTTTCGTTCTTGGCGAGTGGGTCGGTGCTGCTCGCTTGCACACGAGATGGCTCCCTCCGGTTTTTCAGGCATGGAAGGGCTCACCTTTCGCCCACCTCTCATTCGGGAGTCTCAATCAGGATAGGATGTGTTTGTCCTTCTTGGCATGCAATGCTCATAGAAGTGGATATGCTGTAGTGCAAGATGTGGGAAACCCTTAACATTGACGATGGCCCCTGTTACTAAGGGCAGGCGCTTGATGTTTGTGCAGCCATGGCCTGCAGCGTTGCGATGGAGTTGGACGGATACCTCTCTCTTAAGTGTACCCTCCAGTTGTCGCCACGGGCCCACAACATTCGAGCCTCATTTTGCCCTTTCCTGACACCGGAGAAGTCTGAGATCATAGGTCAGCTTTGATAATCCCACCTCGTTGTAATGGCGCTGTTAGGGCGATCTTGCTCTTGTGGAAGGTAGACGGCAACTTACTGACTTCTCCCGATGTGTGAGTTTGCAGTTACAGGCAGCGACGACCACAACGTGTACTTTTATGACTTCACACAGCCCAAGCGCCCACTGACTGGCAAACTGCAGGTAGGGGTGGGGTTATGTGCTTGCTTGGAAAACAGCGGGATTTAACTTTCATCACTGTTGTCACTCTTGGCGATTGTTTGACTCGAGTCTCCGAGGTCGTTCATTCGAGATCAGGGAGGTTCAGAAAGGGCGGCAATAGGCAGGATGGCTCCTGTAGAGAGGGAGCAACGATTAACGGCAGGGAAAAGGTTAAGGGGAGAGAAAGGGAGGTGAGAGAGGGACGGGTAGAGGGACAAGGGAGAGGCTGCTGTCCGTGGAGCAAAAGGCTTAGCTTACAGAGGCTGAAATTTCAACTTGAAATTTGTACGTATGTAAGATTTCTGGCTTATAGGTTGAGGATTTTGCTCGTTTGAGCTAATTATGTAGGTTTGTTTGCAACACGCAGGGACATGGAGCTCCGGTAGTGGACGTGTGTTGGAACCATGGGGAGGATCTCCTGGCATCATCGGATTGTGACGGTTTAATAATTATTTGGAAGCGAAATAAGAGCTTGTAAATTTGTAAACCACTTAGATACCCGCATGGATGTTAAACCCCACACTTGCATGTGAGTGTTTGCGTCAAGAAAAAGAGTTTCGAACCGCTTTATTGGTTGTATGCATGCATGCCTTTGATCTTCGCTCATCGTGCGTGCCGTGGCCTTGAAAAGCAAGGCATGAGAGCGAGCATGGCACTTGCCGCCACAACACTCCCTCTGTTACAAAGATACACATATGCACACACACACGCACACGCACGCGGGTCCGAGTTTTTTTGAAAGGTTTGGCTGCTAATAGGTCTACCAGGCCGAAAGGCTGAATTTAGTTGATCGATTGAGCAGGCATCCAAATTCTCTGGCTTGGATGATGCGTTCGGCGACATGAGTATTGGAGGCGCAAAGTGGCGACGAGATTGGATCTGCCAACCCACCTCTTGCCACTCGAGCGAGTCTAGCCTTGTATACCTATGTCAGTGAAACAATCCTCCTGGCATTCTCCGAGGTCTCTGTGGTTCTTCACTCACACCCCCGTTTCGTAAAATGGGTTAGTATTGGGATATATTTGATCACATAATTTTTTACAATCCCTCGATGCCACGATACTGTCCGAGTGTTGATAAATAGACTAAGCAAAATGGTTCATTTTGCACCCGCCACCAAGTCTGCAGGCGTAGACGAGATAGTGCGTCTGTATGCTGACAAAGTGTGGAGCTTGCATAGGTTGCAATCAAACACTGTGTCTAACAGAGACCCTTGCTTTACGGATAGCTTTTTGGAAGGAGGTCCTCAATATCGTCGGTACCAAGCAAGCAAAGAGGAGTAGCACATTCCATGCAAACAGACGGCGCGACGGGGCAATGAAGATGATGTTTGATTGAACTCACGATGGCAAGGCCATCAAATGTACATGGACAAAATCACGGGGAGGGTGAATCAATTGAACTCTTGCAAGGTTTCCGTGGTCATTGTGTGGGACCCACGCCGGACACGCCGGATACGCGGGATCAGTTGCTCCCAGTGGCGCAAACATGCTTTTGGAGCGCGTTCGTTGAGACCGGCATTCAAAGGAGGACCGAGGGGGGGCTGAAGAGCCGCCGTGTTAAAGTCTCTAGCGGCAAAAAGGGTGCGGCCAAAGGCCAATGGCAGGGAGCCACTTGGCACCCGTCACCCTCTGCTCGCCACGTGGCACATGGCAGCCGGCCCTAAAGGCGCCTCTGGGCGGGCTGACGTCCGTACTGTGACGTACGGTATTAATGATTGGCTGTTTGCGATTTGGACGGCAGGAAGGTGCCGGGAAAGAGCGCTCCGAGCTTGAGGGAGGGAAGGAGGCGCTCCCGCCCTTGCGCTGAAGTTGCAGTCGCCTGAGGGCAGTTACCTCGTCAAGTATTCAGATACAATGGCCTCAGAAGGGCAAGGTGGGAAAATGCGTATTCATGGATGCGCTTTATGCTGCAAGAGGGAAGAGCCATTCTTAAGTGAAGTCTCCGCGCTGTGTTGACAACAAAGCGCGGAACAGGAGAGGATTATAAGAGCGGTGCGTCTATTTCCTTCCTGCCCGCCATGGGTCTTGGAGGCGATTTTTGGAAGATCGTTGCTCCCACAGCAGAAGTTTACTCTACGGTGGAAGGATTGCGCCGTCTCCGTGGGAAACGCCTTGCTGTGGATCTATCCTATTGGATTTGCCAATTTGATGGAACCACGCGCCTCGGCGGGAAGACGACCAGCTTGCATCGCAACTTAAAGCCACATCTGCGGAACCTTTTCTTTCGAACTATCAAGCTGGCAGCCAGGGTGAGTAAGGGGCCTATTCCAAAGCTAGGGGTCTCGCAACTGGCTTCGTGTGGACCTCTTCTGACCTGAATGTTACTGTGATGCAGATAGGAGCCTTGCCAGTCTTTGTAATTGACGGGGATCCTCCACCTTTGAAGCTTCAGGCACGCATTAAGCGCTTCTGCAAAATGACGGGTATTTCGTTCCCAATGCGTGAAGCGAAGGTCTTAGAGGGCGTTCAAGGAAATCGCAACCGGTCGTTTTTGGAGAAAGTGGAGCAGTGTGTGGTGAGCCGTTTTCTTTACCTCTGTACTTGAATGCAATTCGTACTTTAATGGCATGATGCGACCGCAATGATCACAATGCGAAGACCTTCGAGTGCGTTTGTCATCAGGATGACTGGCTTTTTCTGCTGAAAGGGAGGAATTGACAATGCTGATGTTGCTGCATTGGCGCAGAAGCTGCTTCGGCTTTTGGGCATGCCTGTGCTTGTGGCCCCCGGAGAAGCAGAAGCTCTATGCGCCAAACTGAACAAGAGAGGCTTGGTGGACTATTGCGTCAGCTCCGACAGCGATACCTTCCTGCATGGAGCCTCGCGCGTGATCGCAAAGCTGCACATCGACTTCCGAGTGGGTTTCCTTTCTTTTGCAGCAGTAGAGTCTCTGTTTGCTCAATGTATAACGCATCTGAAATGACGCTCTTATGGAAGACGTTCCAGGGAGGATGTGGCTGCTGCAGGCCCCACTGGTGGAAGAATACTCCGCAGAGGCCATAGCCAGACTTGGCCTCAAACAGAAGCACTTGGTAGCCCTCGCCCTCCTCCTTGGCTGCGATTATTCCAAAGGCGTCCATGGAGTTGGGAGAAGGCAGGCTCTGCGGCTTGTCCGCACATGTTCCGAGGACAAGGTGCTCAGTCGGTGCGCACTCAAATCCTTATGGGGGATAATGGCAAACGCATTGGAGTGCCTAAAGGGACCTGCTTTCATCCTCCCTCTATTGAAAACCGGCTTAAAAGTAATTGCTGCTCGCTTATTCAGAGGGAAAGTAGTCATCTCCCTACTTTCGCATCCCTTGGTGCTGTGTTGTGCGCCCATCTCCGCAATGATAACAGGAAGCCTTTGCTGCAATGCTGGCCGCCATTCCTCCCGTGGTGTCATGGGATGTGGATGCCGTCCGTACTGCTCCCTCCATGGCCCCATGGTCCCATGTATGGGCACAGGCATTGCCCATACATGCATGATAACAATAACCACCTCCGTGAACTTTTACTTGAACTTCGCTTTCAAACACGTGCGCGCTCTCACAACACAAGCAAAGCATGATATCTGTTCATATCTGCATGATTTATGGCCTTCCCTCCAGGTTTAAGTTTGGGATAAGGTTGGTTTTCAGCTGTTGTTCGGTAAAGTCCATTTTGCACTGAGACTTATTGTGCCTTGTGTTCAAATTTATGTGCAGGCTTGGAGAATGGGCCAACAGTAAGTTCCCTGACAACGCAGAAATGTCGTCCAGCTTGGATTTGGGTAGTGACTCTGTAAGCAACAGTGATTTAGGGAAGGATAGGAAACCGCCCCACTGCAGTCGGTGTGGATGTCCGGGTACTCTGAAGGAGCATGGGAAGGCCTGCAAGCCAAAAGAGAAAGACTTCAGCTGCTCCTGCGTATTCTGCTTTCAGGTCAGCTACGAGCCTTCGCTATGTTTGGATTGGGTGTGGGCGAATAGCTGTAGCCTTTACGATCAGAATAGGGATTTCTACAAAGAACAAATGGAGAATGGTTTGGGGGGTTTTAGTTTTCGCTGCATGCTGATATTGCCGCCTTGGATGCCTTCTTAGAAGAAGAAGACCTTATGGGGGTTGAGGTTTGGGGAAAGGTTGGAAGGTGAGAAAGGCCAAAAAGACGCTGCAGAGAGAGAGCTGGTGGAGGAAGGCATGTGAGAAAATGGGTGCCACGGAGGGATTTCCCAGCCAGGGGGTGGTGGATGCGTACCTGGAAACCGACGCTGAAAGCTTTACAGGTCCTTTCCAGTGTCCTGGGCAAACCCTGAAATGCAAATGCTTTTTAAGAAGTCTTAAAGTTTGACGATTTGGTGGTAGTTATGGTCAGTATGCGTTCGATTATTCCGTGCCCAAATTCATTCTCTTGATGTGTGAATGCGAGATAGCTGATGGATATCGATTGAGGTTGACTCTGGTCTGCCAGATCAGGAACAGCTAAAACAAGCCCTGAAATGGGACCCTCCTGATGTCGAACATCTCAAGGAATTTTTGAAGGATGTCCTCTCCTTCCCTCCCGATTACACTCATCAGAAAATTCTTCCACTTGTCTCCCACACCTGTCTCACCAATATGGCAGCAGGGGGGGGTCTCTCATCATCTACTCTTTATCCGTCGTGGACGATTGGCGGAGTGTACATTCCAGTAGGCATAAAGGGCAAGAAAAAAGAGTATGGGGAAACGCTGCTCATCCTCTGTTGGGCAGCGGCTTCCTCTGAAGTGGATGCAACCGAAGAGAAAAACAGGAAATGCTTCGTGAAGAGGATGTTTGAGAGCACGTGCAACATGCTGGAAATGGCAAGAGAGATGAAAGATGTTGCAGGAGATGCAGGGGGTGGCTCCAACTACGAGAGTTTCACTACTGTGGAGAATGAGAGTCTGGTGCAGGCGGCCTGTCCGCGGCTATGGGCTGAGTTCAACCGGAAGCAGGTATCCGCATTCATTATGGATTGTCAGAAGCTGACCCCGAAGTTGCGAAGAAAGGTTGCTCAAATGCTGACTTTTGAGATGCTAGTGAGGATTGATGTCGGGACTTGACTGAGGGCTAAGGCTGGGATGGCAGATGGAGAAGGAGAAGCAACGGAAAAATTGCCGGCGAGAGCGGAAATCTTCCTCATCTAATAAGGGTCAACAGAGCAGAATTGGTTCTTTCTTCAAAGTGAAGAAAAAGGGAGTGGCTGAGGAGCAGGTGGAGGAGAAGGTAACTCCAAGTAACGCAGAATCAGGGAGGGAAGGACCACACTTTGAAGGCACGCTAAGTCAGAAGCTCGCAGTTACACATGCAAACATTTATTGGAATCGTGCTGGTGAGAGTGAGAGCAGGATGAAAGAAGAACGTGAAGGAGAGTCTGTTGATTATTCTCTTGTCACCTCGTTCAAGGGTAGTGACGAAGCTTGTGGAGCCTTGGAGCTGCAAAAGGAGGTTGGCATAAATGAGGTAGAGACAGTGTCGAGCACAGCGAAGAAAACAAGGAGGGTGTTCGATGCGAGATTCGGAAATGGAGAGAGTTTTTTCGTTCATGATAGCCCGAGGATGCCAAACTTAGATGTGAAAGAGTTGGACCATAGAAGCAGGGAATTGTCTTCAAGAGCTATTGTGGGACTAAGGTACCCAGTGCAAGTAATATCTCCCCTTGAAGGCCGAGACAGCGCAGGCAGGAGTAGGGCAGAGGGGAGGCCAGTAAAGCGCAAGCTTGACATGCGTGACGGTGCTGCATCGGACGGTGATGCAGCTCTAATGGGGTCGCAAGCAGACATCAGGAGGGAGCCGGAGAGGCGAAGGAGAGGCGCGTCAATAAATGACTACTTTGGTCCCCTCAGCAGTGTAGGGAAGAGCACAGTCGTAGAAGGAAAGCAGGAAATCGCTTATGTTATACTTAGCAGTGACTCAGAGGTCGGTGAAGATGCCCCCGCGGTTTAGACCACTCAAGTGGGCTGGAGGCTGGCAGGAGAATTGTGGGTGAGCATGGAACCCCCCCCCCTTTTTGTTGTCGCAGGGAGGGTTGGCAAAGGAGGTACTGTACAAAGGAGCGCGTCCGTGTGGGTGAAATGACCGGAACTACGCAGGAGGCAACGCCATGGCTTGCCATGACGCTCATGGCGTTAAATAACCTTTTTGGAGTTCGTTGAGAGTTGCGAATACCGGAAGTCTCCGTGTCTCCAAAATTCGTAGGCCGAGCTAGAAAAGCTCTCCAAGTCACACTCAAAACAGCGATAGTCGAACTCCCTTGTAAAACGCAGAGTGGCCTACAATTCAAGAACACCCAGGAGTTCCACATATACAATCGCAAAAAAACGTGGCAACTTGTAACATGTGGCGACCTTATGTTTGTTTTTCACTTTTGTTTCTCCTCTTTTCGAGAAATGTGAATTGGTATTGGTCGCACACGGCAGAAGCCCACAGACAGTTTCCCCTTCCGTGACCTCACCGCGCTCGTCCTTCCTACGGCCGCCGTGGCCTGCCGATGGCGATGGCGCCATCGTGTCCAGTACAGTACTGCTTTCGCATCCGAAGTGACCAATTAACACATGTACCGCGCCAATGACACGGGGGGCGGAGTGCCGATATGCGGTCTGCTACACAATACGATATGATACGATACGATACACTCCCGGCTCCCGCGGCAGCCCCGCCCGGCCGCCCGCCCGCGCGCGTCGTCCCTCGCCCTCAGGTCGGCAGGCGGGTCGGGTCGGGTCGGTCAACGCGCGCGGGCGGATTTGCCCTCCCCCTCCCTCCCCCCGGGCGACCAGCCGCGCGCGACGGCACGTGACGTCACAGGCCGCTTAAGTACGATAGGACAAAGACGGCCGCCGGCAGGCCCCGGGCGGCGCCGTACGGCACCGCCGTCACCCGCACTTCGCACGTCGGCGTCGCCGTACGGCCGTACGACTAGCCGACCAGAGATTCGATCATCCGTACATGCGGCGGGCCCTCGGACATGTCCTCGGGTCCCCCGCTCGCAGGCCCGCCCGCCGGAACTTCGCTGCTGCCACGTGGCACACCGCACCGAGCACATTTTTACTGCGCACGGGCAGACCTAAAAGTTTCCACCCCCCGAAACGGCGAGCCCGTCGTGCCGGTCGTCGCGCGATCCGCCATTGGCCGGCCGCGGGAGCCGGCGGGCAGCCGCCGCGAAAAGTTTTGACCACAAAAGTTTCGGTCGGTGGCGGGCGGGGCGGGGCGGGGCGGCCCCTTGGGCCCGCCCGCCCGCACGGCCGGTCGGAACGAGGCCCTACCGCTCCATGGCGGGGCTCTGCTGACACGTGGCACGCTGGCTGTCCTTGCGCCCCCGCCCTCCTCCCGCGCGGCAGCTGATGCGGCGCCTCTCAGAGACGGGGGACAACGAGGGCCGGCTGGAGAGGAGCGGCCATGGCTGCACCTGCTTCGCCCCCCGGCTCTCTCTGACTGACGTGGCCTTCCACCTGGAGCGCTACACACGAGCGAGAGCCAAGGCTGCGTTACGAGTGATCTCCTTCTACAAGGCGGTAGCGAAGTTCGGCAGCTGCTCGCAGGGCGTGCCGGCCATGGGCGCGTGCGTGTCATCCCCTGTGGCGGACAGGGCCTCCACTATGGCCGCCATGCAGACGCAGCTGAGCCTCGGCTCGGAGCTCATCAGCAGCGAGTCGGGCGAGTCGGACGAAATCGCCTCTCCCGCCAGCGCGCGAGGTACGCGCTCTTGCAGGGCGCAGCTTTCGTGGCGGGGCAGGGCGGGCTGCTTTTGGAGACTCGTGAGGAAGCCATCCTCGTTTGGTCTATTAGGTAGCGGAAGGCTTTAGCTTAGGGCTCAATGACCTGAGGGACGTTGTACCTTGTTCAGTTGCTGGTAAGCAGTGTTGGAACAAACATGTGCGAAAAAAGAAGGGTTTGTTGGCGTGGTGTCTAATGAATCTTGAATAATCATAGCTGCTGAATGTAATGCAAAAGCAGAGTAGGGTATACATTCTAGTTCTGCAGAAATTCACCTTTTGCATTGCACTATTCTTTTCATTTAATGGACGGAGTGCTGCGGAACGCATGGCACCATTTCCAACGGATTACAGAGGTTTCCAGTCGGATCGTTTCTTCTTCTCAAGGTTTTTTAGATGCCACGATTCTTTTCAAAGTGCAGATTCAATGCCGACGCTGTTCCTCGCTCCTTCTGCATGAATAGCTGAATAAGGTTTTCTTGTTTCGTGCGTTGGTGGGAAATGCAGGACCAAACCGAAAGCGAACTAATATCTATTCAACTTTGTCAGATGAAACTCTAACATCGATGACATCTCCGAGATCTCCTCAAGAGCAGACCATTCCGTTTGCAAAGAACGTCACGTACAGCGAATTGCAAGTAGCTACTCAGTTCTTTTCCTCCAATAATATTCTTGGTGCTGGCTCCTTTGGAAATGTATACAAAGGCGTTATGTCTAATTTAGCGGTTGAACTCGATGAGTCCGCGAGTCCGGTTTCGACAAGGCCTGTGGAAGTTGCCGTCAAGGAGCTAAGCCAGAACAGTCGCCAAGGCAACAAGGAGTATCTTGTAAGCTCTATCACTCTTTCTCTTTCTCCCCTCTCAGACTCTGCCACTCAATCCTTGTTCTTTTTTTGCGATTCTCTCGTTTGTTTCACTTCTTGTGCTTTTTCAAGCTTCGTGGACCGACTGTGACAATACTTCTTTCCGTTTCTCTCTGAAAATTGACTTTAGATTTCATGTCCACGAAGATTTAGATTACAGGCATGGTCCAAATGCTCCGAACACTTCAAGATCTCTGCACTGCCAGTTGCTGGAAAGCTCGCTAACTTTTTTCGTCGCAGTTTATCCCGCACTTTGTATAATCTAAATTTGGGAGTTGCCTCTCTGAATTAGTAAGTCTAAAAGCCTCATATATGCGATTGCACGTTCGAAAGGTTGACTAATGCATTTCCCGATGTTCCGGCTGTTGCGGTGCAGGCTGAGGTAAAAGTTTTGAATCGTGTGCGTCATCCAAATTTGGTCCGACTCCTCGCTCACTGCCACGAAGGTGGACGAGCCTTGCTGGCCTATGAGCTCTGCCCTAGCGGCCCTTTGGACAAGGCTCTGCAGAAGGGTGAGCTTGGATGCGGGTTTATTCCGTCTCACCCTTCCTTTTTTATATTTTCCTCTCCTCGTCCTTTGCCTAGTCCCTGTACGTGTGAGGAAAACATTGTACAGAGAAAGCAGGAGGAAAGAGAGTGGGAGAGAGTGGGAGAGAGTGGGAGTGTTGGAGGTGCTCACCCTGTTCCGTCCCTCGGCCACGCTGCTTGATGCCCCCCCCCTAATGGACCCCATCAGATTTCCTATACTCTGTCTCTCTCTCTTCGCTTTTGGCGATGTGAAGTGAGCGTGCGATGATTGACCTGGAGGGTGCGCCTATGCGCAGGGGTCGAGCTGGGGAAGGCGCTGACGTGGCAGCAGCGGGTGGCGGTGGCCCTTGACGTGGCCCGCGGGCTGCTGTGCCTCCACCGCCACAACGTCATCCACCGCGACCTCAAGGCGAGCAACGTGCTGCTAACGGAGGTGAGGGGGAGGGAGGGAGGGAGGGAGGCACTGTCCTGTGCTTCAATGAACACCACTGAATAGCTACTAGGTTCTATATGCTTGGACATATTCTTTACGGGTACGGGCGGAGTCTTGGCTCAGCAAGGCTTCGACGGTTTTGTTTGTCTAATGATTCCAGAGCATTGCATGTAGCAAATCGAGAGCTTCTGCACGCGAATTGGGTTTGCCTTGTTTAGGCGACTTCGCAAGAGAATTGCGGAGTTTCCTGAAACTAACTTGGGACTTGAAACTAACTAACACACACGCATTGCCAGCATCTGGAGAGGAGAGAGCTCAATTGACTCTGCGTTTCTCTTGGAAGGACGAATGCTCTCTCTCTCTATTCCGGAACGTGTAGAGAATAAGCAGGCTTGTTTAGCACGTTCTTAAGCCCTTTCTCGTCATGCATGGCAAAATTCGGCCTGCAGGATTACTCTGCAAAGGTGGCTGACTTCGGTCTGGCGAGGGGCGGCCCCATCGGAGGGCAGACCCACGTCTCCACCAAAATCATGGGAACTCGCGGATACCTCGACCCGGGGTACATGGCCAGCGGTAAGCTGCACGGGGAGAGGACTCGAAAAAGCTGCTGCAGCTTTCCCAAGCATTTGAATACCTCACAATTCACAAAAGCCACTCGAAATGAATCTGCTGTTGTGCGAGAAGCTGAGTGCGCTGCGGGGAGGAGGGGGTGGCAGGGCGGCTCACAAAGAAGAGTGACACGTACGCGTTCGGGGTCGTGGTGTTGGAGTTGGTGACCGGCCGGCCCTCCATGTACGGCTCGCTCACCCTCACGGAGTGGATGAGTCAGTATCTCGCACAGAAGAGGCCGGAGGTGGAACGGTTCATCGACCCCAAGCTGGGGGAGGACTACGACAGGATTCAGGTGGTGAAGCTCATCATTTTGGCCAAACACTGCCTGCAGGAGGACAGGATGCGGAGACCGGAAGTGGAAGCTATAGTTAAGGTTTTGGAGAAGATCGTTGAGGAGACCAAGTGTTGAGTGAGGAGGAAGAGGAAAAAGGCAGCGGCATTCAGAACCGGATCGGAGTTGAAGACTGAAGAGGGAAGCATAAGGTAGCCAGGGCCACTGCAAAATCTCCCAAATAAATAAGGCCTGCTGCCCCGCCTGCTGCAGAAATCCTGCTTCCTCGAATAGACTGGACAGGTGAAGCGAAGCCAACTTCATGGAAACCAACCCTTCTAATCTTGAAACCGGGGTGGGTCCATAGTTAGCAACGGAGGCCCATGAATAGGAGCCCCTATTTGTTTTAGTGGGTTTGGCTATAGGTGCCCCTATTGCGGGGCACCCTGCAGCAGGCGGTTGTAGAGTACTGTTATCGTCGCAGGTGTGCCTTTACCTCACTCAAATCAACGCGCTGTTGACCGGCTGCCACCCGGCCGCCACTGGTCAGCGCTTGGATGCCCTTAGAGGCAGGATTGGCGGCTGGTAGGCTGTGCATAAAGGAGGGAAGGGTGCTGCTCTACGGCAGCGGCTGGAGAGATGAGATGGCACAGGCAATGAAGCTCCGATGTGTACCAATCGTTTGGTGGGCGGTTTGCCGTCTGGGAAAGAAAGTCCTCGGTGGAGAATCTCGTGACTGAGATGCGGGGAGCTGCGTAGCGAGTTGAAGAACCTTTGATCTTTGGTTTGCTGCTCTGATCGAATCTCACTCACCGTCTGTTGTTCCATTCGAGCATGAAGCAAGCACCGCACGGTGTGGGGGGGGGGGGCGCAATGATTCGAAGAGGAGCGTCGATCGCGGCAGCAGCTATTGGGATTCTGGCAGGCGGAGACACGCGGGAAGGCGATGTACTTTTACTATATTCGAACTTCAACTGGACTCGTTGTGGCCATGTTGTAAAGTTGGTTTTTTTTAACATTAAAAAAGAAAAGGGTTATTGCGACTTTCTCGTGTCTCAAAAAAATTGGTAGCCAGAATCTCATTACCGATTGAATTCTATTTCTTTGGTAGTGATACGATTAACTATTGTTCTCTCGTTCAATAGGAACTCGTTCTCTCGTTTGTCTCTCCTTTGTAATTGGTTGAACATTTGAACAATGAAATCTTTAGTCTGACGGCTCCATTGTCTGAATCGTGATTCGCAATATGCTGAAATCCGCACATGTGAGTGATCTATTTGAACATTTTGAAACAACTACGAATGGGTTCAATCAACTCGGAATCTCATGTTCAACCTCATTCAATTACTTTGCGACGAGAAATGGTTGCCCGAAATCGTGTTCAAATGTTCAAAAAGGCTCCTTTGACGGTATGGCCGCGATCTGTTGCTCGAGTCGTGCATTCGCACTCGCCACTTTGACGCGCCCTCCTGCGGCGACTCGCTCGTGTTCTCCCTCGCGTCCCCTCCGCGTGCACTCACTGTTGTGTGTCACGGGATAGACGCACCGCCCGCCGCCCGCCGTATGGAGGAGATATTGAAGGCTGCCTGCTGCGCGGTGTGGAGACATGTTGTTGGCAGAGCTTGGAATGAGTGCGTCCATCATATGCTCATATGCCATGTCTTCTCCCCCTTTCCCCCTTCATCCTCTTCCTCTTATATGTTCTTCTTTTCAAAACCTCACCTAAAACGAAAGGGAAGTTATCACAAACCTGGAAATGTGTGTCATATCTCCATTTCCTTTTTTTTACATTTTTTTTTAAACAAATGGTGAATATCCATTGACATTGTAAGTCAAATAGACTTCGAAAATCACTTCGATGTCTTTTGTCCGCGCTTAAGCCAGTGCGTGTAGAAAACGTAAGAATGATTTCCGAAGTCTATTTGGTTTATATTGTCAATGGATATTCACCATTCGTTTTTAAGAAAATGAAAAAGAAAAGAGAGAGAGATAGGACACATTTCGTGCTCAAGTTTGTAATAATTTCACATATTTCTTAGGTGAGGTTTTGAGTTTATATCTTTAAACAAGGTTATTGTAAACATATCTAATTTAATGTAATTGCTCATCTTTGGGAGTGTCCAACACTTCACAAGTCTTTTTTGTATATATTCAAGCAAGATTTGTATTTTGTGAACTTTTGGATTGTGTAAGGATAAAGAGATCAAAGTTGGCTCGACTGAACGTGTGTTCAAATGTATCGTCGTGGGGGCAAGGAGGCGGAGATGCGAAACCTGAACGAAGTGGTGAACTCAAGAATTGCTAACTTAAGCGTTTTACTTTTGTTCGTCTGCGGGGCTTGCGGCCCTGCAGTTGTGGCACTTGAAGACGTACTTTGAACGAATAAGGCTCTTGTAAGGCTGAAAAATGGCTGACTGTGAAGGCCAGGACTCCAATTGCCCGCTGTGAGATGTTTGACAGGATGTCACGCATAGTCTTTCGAGGAATGGTTAACAGTAGGTTAGGCTACCGCAGGCCAAGCCTCAAGCTTCAGCTGAAGGTTTGTAGCTCGTTGCAGTGGTGAGACAAGTAGTGTGTACATCCAGCCCACTTTTGTCAAATGCGATTGTTTCCGATCTGGTCTTTTCAGTCTTTTTTTGCCATGGAGCTCACAAGGAACACAGATAGCCGCAATTGAGGCAGAGTGAGGAAAAAGTCGCAGAAGCATAAATTTCATCCTTGAAAGTAAATTATTGAAGGCCTGTGGAGTGTCCGTGTCAAATGGTTTCCGTTATTCGATCTACGCACCTTTATAGCATTGCGTGCGTTCCTTAGGTCCAAGACACAGGCTCGACCTGCCTGCCTTGCCTGAGCAGCAGCAGCATCCCACGTGCTGCGCAAGCCCTTCGATCCCTCCTTGAACCCGCCCATCTGGAGCACTTCCAAGCAGAGGATAAATTGCCCTCCCTGCAATCCAACTTTCCCCCGGCGGCTCCTTTCAGTGCCGCCACTGAACTGCATGGAAGCTCGCCCTTCCATTCCTCGGCCGTACAGACCCGTACAGATCGCCGAGGGGCGCAGGCGCCCGAAGGCGCGAGCTGGAACTTCGGCGGAGCGGAGCGATCGCGGCGGTCGGGCGGCCGACTTACAGAGAGAGAGAGGGGGGGAGAGAGAGAGAAAGAGAGAGTAGGGGGGAGAGGGAGAGAGAGGAAGAGAGAGAGAGAGAGGTGGGGGGAGAGAGAGAGGGTTGAGGCATCCCTCCGACGCAGGCCAGAGCGGGGGGGGGAAGGAACTCGCAGCCATGGCGACGGTCATGCAGAAGATTAAAGACATAGAAGACGAGGTATGGCTGGCAGTTGGCCTCCTGCGCTGGGAGCACGCTGCCTGCTGTGACATCTCTAAGTTAAAAATTAGCAGATTTTTTTTTTCTGCAGAATTACGCTTTTTCTACACATTCCTAGCGGACTTCTTACTCTTACTCTATATGGCCCTGCAATGCAATATATATGCAACCAAAAGCTTCGAAAGTCGGTCTAAACTCAGCGCGAGATGTCTGCATACCAAGCATGGGCTGAATCGCCACCATCAGTATCCTGACTTTCAATCACTTCCACCCTTTTCTTCATCTCCGTAGCTAATCAAGGGAGTAGTGTGGCGTGTCTGATGGTTTCGCAGATGGCCAAAACGCAAAAGAACAAGGCTACAGCTCACCACTTGGGTACTCTTAAGGTCAGTCGCTCATTTGTGAATGTTTTTCATCGCTGCCTTTGAAATACTTTCGGTATTTTTGGTGAGTTGCACGTCAGTGTCCCACCGATTGCGAGGAAATGATTGGAGGGTAGTGCATGTGCAAGTGCGCTATGTGATTATGGAAATTTGGCAGCCGAAGTCAGAATTGGATATCCATTGCTTGAACGTTAAGTCACAACATTCTAACAGTGATAGTAGCGAGAGTTCATGCTTAAACGCATCGTAATCATTTTAAAACGTTGAAAGTGAATTCATTTCGTGAAATCGGTCTACATGATACAGTTCAGTTCATAGTCTACTGTTTAATGATAATCGGGAAAGTAAGCTGATGTTCTTGCATTACGTTTTCCAATTTGTGTTACAATTCTGTACCATTCACAGGCCAAGCTTGCGAAATTGAGAAGAGAAATTTTGGCTCCTCCAAGTTCAGGCAAAGGAGGGGCAGGAGAGGGGTTTGACGTCACAAAGAGCGGAGATTCTCGAGTGGGTCTTGTAGGCTTTCCGTCTGTCGGGAAGTCGACACTGCTCAATAAACTGACCGGGACCTTTTCGGAGGTCAGCATCGACCTCCTCCCACTTTTTATAAAACCCATGTCAATTAGCGCACGATAACATATGAGAACCCCAGCCTTCGGCTGAGCACTGCTCTTTCTCTCAGCCAAATGCCCTACGAGTTTAGGGCCGCCAAGGAAGCTCCGCGAAGCCATGTGTCGTAATCTCGCGATAATTGTTTTGAAAAAATTCCAGCATCAATGGGTTACCGGATGCACTTGGGACACTAAGAGAAGAGCTTGTCTACTTTTTTATACTTTGACAATCCCACACGCTTAAGTCTCTGTGACATTTTTTGCAAACAATGTTGTCTCACATAACTTCCTAGTTCGTGCCAGTGACGGCTCACTATCTGCCAAGGCGTCGTGTCCGCATTTTCCTAAGCTGAAGTCAAGAGTTTTATTGGTCGACCTTAGGGGTCAAATGGCATGAAAGACGACTTTAGGGAAGATTGGCAAGGTAGGCAAAGATAATGATTTCATCTAGCAGGTGGTATTAATGCTTGGGTACAACTCGTACCATGTTTCAACCCTATCGCTAGATTATCTGATCTCAGCGTCAAACGACAACGTCAAATTGCATACTGTTTGCCTGAAGTTTGCTTACACGGAAGCATGTGGCAGGTGGCCTCATATGAATTCACAACATTGACCTGCATTCCTGGAGTAATTCGCTATCGCGGATCCAAAATTCAGGTGAGGGGGTGGCCAGCCTGCAGCGAGCTGTTTGCATGTCCTCTGAAGTTATTATACTTTTTAGACAACCTTGGTGAGAGCTCTTCAGGGTGACTCCGGCCATTCGTCGGTGACTCACTTATGGCAAACGGGTGTGTTGCAATTTGAGCTGGCTGAGTATAGGGCGGTTTGTCTGGTAACAAGCAAGAACGTGATTCGCATTGCAGCATTAAAACGGGGCTTTCGGAATTTTGCAGCTTTTGGACCTTCCGGGAATTATTGAAGGAGCAAAAGATGGCAAAGGACGAGGAAGGCAGGTAGGCTTGGTTTCTCGTTTAGAAAAAAGTTCCCTCAGCTGAGTCTGCTGCGCCTTGGTTCATTTGTTTCAGATAATCCATTCCTTTTTTTTTCGGCCAGTACTGTCAATGTACCTAATCCATACAGAACTTCGGAACTGACACTGCGAAAGTCATCAAGCAATGTTGAAGACTGTCCAGGGAAGGGACAGCTGCCGAGTTTTTTTATTCAGGAGTAAAGTACGTGACTCGGTTCTCTCGATATAATAGTAATGGAGTGGACAATTTATTCGGGGCTTCCTGCAGGTTATATCTACTGCGCGTACATGCAACTGCATCTGCATTGTGCTTGATGCAATTAAGCCCATCACACATAAACGTATTATTGAAAAGGAACTGGAAGGCTTCGGCATCAGGCGAGTTTTCTCCTTGTTCATCCGTCTCTTTATGATGCATACCTCTTTGAAGAGTCTTGCGTAGTTGCATAACTTTTGAGTGTGGACTTCTTGTTGAGTCTTTTACGCAATTCTGAAAGTGCCCATATCGTATCCTTTAGGCCATTTTTCGCTTACATAGCCTCTGGAATTACAGGTTAAATAAAGCTCCTCCAAATCTGACATTTAGAAGGAAAGATAAAGGAGGAGTTTCGCTCACGTCGACTGTGACTACCACAAATCTCGACCTTGATACGGTGAAGGCTATTTGTGGGGAATACAAAATCCACAACGCAGATGTCAGTTTGAAATACGATGCAACTGTGGATGACCTGATTGATGTTATTGAGGGAAATAGAATATACATGCCGTGTGTGTATGCGGTAAACAAGGTGGATCAGATCACGCTGGAAGAACTTCAAGTTCTTGACAAGCTGCCGCATTATGTTCCAATCAGGTGCAGCCCTCAGCTCTCGGAAAGTAGGCGCTTCATTGTTACAGGCACTTTCTGTGCTTTTGGTGTTTAGAGGAGCACGTCATATTTCTTGATCCTTAAGTTCGAAAGGTATTCCATTGATTGTTGGGCGTTGGCTTTGACTGGGAGGGAAGGCTGCAGTGCTCATCTGGAATGGAATTTAGACGGACTCTTGGAGAAGGTCTGGGAGTATCTTGATCTCATCCGTGTTTATACAAAACCACGAGGAGCAAATCCGGATTATGAAGACCCTGTTATTCTATCAGCCCAGAAGAGGGCAGTCGAAGATTTCTGCAACAGAATCCATAAAGATATGGCAAAGCAGTTCAAATAGTACGTGCCTTCCCTCTCCCAACTCTTTTATGCTTAACTTTTCTCAGGAAGGGCCCGGGAGGCGTTGTACTAAAGCTGAAACTACAGATCAGCGTAACCGTAGTTAAGGTAGTTTCTGGTGCATGGAAAGAATTGCCATTTTTTCTTGATTTTCTAGGCATGCTTATGTGCATTGAGTAATGTTTGGTTTGGGCTGTCGATGCTGGGTTGCAGTGCATTAGTGTGGGGCTCCAGCGCGAAGCATAAACCTCAACGAGTGGGCAAGGTAAGGAACAACTTTTACCTCCGCTTTTGCTTCTAACTCGCAACTTTTTAGATCAGAGAAAGAAATTTCTCATTAGAGCCGTCAAATAGTCGTATCCGTCGCACTGACATGCCTTTCTTGCTAGACTGCTCCTACCCCATCGTTCGTTCATAGCCACGAAAAATGGCGCCGAACGAACGAACGAAGATCGAAGAAGATTGTACGCTTCGTACGACGCCGTACGAAGCGGTTGTTCTTCATCATTTTGGGCCATGTCTGAGCCTGCAAAAAGACAGATACTTACGCGCATTCAGCCTCTGTTGGATCTCCATTGCTTGCAAACTGTGGACTTTCTTTGGCAGCAGGAATCTCTTACATGTCGACTTGCTTTAGAGGGTGCCCGATTTTCTTTTTCCCACTTTATCTTACCAGGGTTGTCGGCAGCTGGCCGGAGAGCCTGAAGTAGCAGAACTGTTTTTCGACATTCATGTGCATCCTGTCGTTCGGGATTTTCCTGCTGTTCCCATTACAGCCCTTGTTTTTCATTGGGCGAAGTATAAAGATAACGCGTGGATGCTTAAGACTGGCACGACTTGGACATTGGCTGTTTGTTGCCTCGTTTGGAAGTGAAGTGGACGTGGCCTTGAATAGAGGTGCAGGAGCACCGAGAAACGGAGTGCTAATGTGATCTGAGGCCCTCCCTTCTGCTCGCCCTGCAGGAGCACGAGCTGGAGGACGAGGACGTGGTGCAGATCGTGAAGAGAGTGGGAACCGCTTGAGCTCCGCCAGCCTCTGCTCGCCTACCCTGGCCCTGCTGCTGCCACGTGGATCTTTGCCGGTCTTTGCCTTTGAAAGCATTTCGTCTCTATAGAAGATCAGAGATTTACAGCGTTCGAGAGATCTGGAAATGGTTGTGGCATATGTTGCCTTACGGTGCTGGCTGCTCGCCCTGCGCCTTGAGCAGGCTTTCCTCTCGCTTCATTTTTGAGCGTTTGAAAAGCTGCAGGAGGGAAGGGCACAAAGCTGCAGTCGCTTCGAATCCAATCCAAGCCCGCCCTGACAGCTTTGAAAAGAGTGCCTGCTATGCGAGCCTCGAAATGGATTTGGAGTCCAAACAGGCAATTTGGTGTGTTGTTCGTCTCTCCTTATGAACTGTAGATTCTCTCCTAGGGCCGTTGAGTTGAGAGACAGCTGTGGTTATGGTATGGAATTCAAGCAGAGCCGCTTCCATGATGAAGCCGACAGAGCTGCTTCCATGATGAAGCCGACAGAGCTGCTGCTGCAGCTGCTGAACGAGTTGAAAGAGCTGAACGAGTTGAAAGAGCTCAGGAGAATGATAACCAAAGTGGAAGCCTGCTGCTACTGCTGTTTGTTCAAATGATGAAACCCTGTCCGCCGGAGTCACAGCCGTGACTGCAACTGTAGAAAAAAATTAGAAAAAAAAAATGATAGGCACGGCTTTAAGTGGCGAAACCAGATGATGCTCTCCTAGAAGAAAAAAAATTATAGCAGGTGGCTCACTCCCTCCCTCTAGAAAGGGTGGGCGGATCTCAACATGTATGCTGAAGGGCCAGTCACAAGACTCGGTGTCACGGCAGGAATCGAACTAACTGCGGCCTCTAATGGGAAACGGAACCCGGCAATAGACGCTTGAGAACGAGAGAGAAAACCCGTCCTCAAGGAGCCGAGGGCAGACCCTTCCCCTTTCTGCATGAATTGCAAAACTTACAAATTCATCTAATCCGTTCTGCTAAAAAATAAACTAAACGGTTTCCCTGATCCCGGAGGAATTAGCTCGGCAGGCTCAACGCCTAGGAAGACGCATACAAGCTAAGCAGGACCCGTATCCCCCAGCTTGTGCCATATGAACAGGATTGCCGTTCTCCCCATAAAGAGAAAAGCAATAAGGAGATGAATGGGGTGATCGGTGCGCCCTTTGGAGATATGGACTGGTTGTCACGGATATCACAGCCGTCACTGGTTTGTCTTAACTTCAAACGTTGTCTCCCATGGATTGAAAAAAAGTAAAAGGTCTCCCTAAGGTTTTGCTGGCAAGATTGATGAAGGCGAGACAAGGAAGAGAACGTACGCCATAACACAGCCCAGGACGGCTCCTGCAGCAACCTGCAGGGGAAGGAAAGGAAGTCAATTCCAAGCCAGTGTAGAGTGTCTCGGTGCATACTACATCCGACTGTCCATATGCTTCACCTGCCTAGACACTCCAGCTCGTATCTGAATCGCCTCATTCAGAACAGAGATTGACGACACTAGAGAGGAGCATGAAAAAACAGCAGCTATTCTGACTAAGGTAATTGGGCATGCCACATATGAGATTATTTTAGTATTCTAACAGATACCTTATCTTTTATATTCTTGAAAAGTCCAAGCAAAACACAAGCAAATTTGCAAAAAAACAAGACATAAAATCACCTGCGGAGGTGTGTGCCCCAAAGGTTCCCTTAAAGGCCTGGAATCGGCCAGTGGATGGTCTGGCGGCAGCTCATACACAATCTGGTTCAGGACCTGCACGATCCAGCGCCTAAAGAACGTAAAATGCACGCTCCGAGTACAACCTGGGAAGAAGCAATAGAGAAACACGAGGACTATACTTCCAGCAGCAAAGGTATAAATTGCCTCCTCGCTCGTAAAACGAATGGTGACTAACAAAACCTTCATCACCTTCGTGCAATTCTTAGCTCACTGAAATCCAAAGTGAAACGACCTGTACTTGGAGTCTGGAAGTCAATAATTTGGTTTGAACCAGCAGACACGAAGCACCCTATATTTCTGGGCAACACGACAGCAACCGATAAACCTTAATCAAGTGCAAGCCCAGTCAAAGCGGTACTGAGCCCTGCAAATGCCCACCTCAGCCTGTCGACCTGCTTGTAGGCGAACTCCTGAGGCATCATACATCACCTGCGAGAAGTTATGCGCAAACCACAACCTCAGAACAAGAAGGACTTGCAATGCTCCTGCATAAAGTTTGAGTAATTCTGGCTTTAGCGAACAAGCTTCTCTGGTTACAACAAAAAACTAGCAATACGACATGACAGTGACCTAATTCTCCAACAGCAACCAGAAAAGCCTTGTATGGCTAAAAAATGCAATGAAGAGCTCCAGGCTTGTAAAAACGTGAGCTTCGCTACATCTCCCTCTCAAATTTGATCATAGGTTCACTTAAGTGGGGCTCACCACAGATGCGAGGACCATGCAAGCTGCAAACAAGTGACTTGCAGGTCCTTCTTTGAAACCCACAGCTGCCGTAAGTCCCATCACCGTGGCTGAATGGGATGAAGGCATTCCACCAGACTGAAGCATACGCTTGATATCCCATCGTTTCTCCTTATACCTGGGAGACAGAAAGCGGTAAGACAAAATGAGAGGGGAGTAAGTGCATGTAATAACCCACTTGATGAGCTGTATCCACAGTCGCTCTTCTATGCCAGCAGAACAGGTTATCCTCAGAACATTATTCTCATAATAAGTCAGAGAACCAGAACAAAAATCGGTCTATGTGGTTAAAACAATTCAGGCAAGGAAACACTCTCAGGCAATCAGGCAAAACGACAGAAACGCATTTCACATACAGCATCACACTTATGCATCAGGATACGATAGGCCGTTTGTTTTCAAGAAATTTCCTCATAACAACCTTCTGCATCTGAATCTATCACCGCTTCCATCTACACACCCTCACTACCGGAGTGACTATTAAGTTTGAATCCTATTAAGCATACCCATAGCCTGCATTTGGATTGCACTACACCCCTGCATTCGTTCTTGCCAGGAAACACATCTTCCTAGCGATCTTTGTGACTGCAGAAAGAGCTCACCGGCCAGACCCGATGGGGGACACTCCAGCTCCTCTATCTCTCTCTACTTTCCACTTTTCGTTTTGTCTGCCAGATGACTCCCCATCCGCAATAAAACTGCAGATACGCTTGCTTCAAAAAGCAGTCAGACTTGACAGCGTGCACCTTTTTCTAATCCAATGTATGAAAATGACGGAATCAGTTTATGCAAGGAGAATGCTCTTTCGAATCGACTATCCAAATGTGTGATGAGCCCTATCACACTCATGGACCTACGACCAGTGGTTTCTATGAAGGGCAAGTCATCAGCTTAGATATTTTTGCTAGGCCTCCTGTGGATCAAGACTTTGCTGGTGCACCTTTGCTCCAAAAAGGAGTCTGATTGTAATCAATGTCCTAAAAAGCACAAAATTTCGACCTGTCTGATAACTACGTCGTACGTTGACCGATTCTTATGGATTCATCAGCTAACAATTCGCACCAATATCTCCTCTGTAGGACTTCTACGGCCCATGACACGACACAACTTTTCCTTTCTAGAAAAACGCACCCCTAGCTTCAAGCAGCAAACGTTTGAGCCTCCTATGGTAGTCCGCATACAGGGCCGCAGAGTTCCTGGAGCTTTTAGATAGTACGCCGTGAGATAAAAACCAGAATGAAGCAGACATACCGAACAAAAAACAGGAAGAACTACAAGATACTAAATCTTCAATACTGAGTGAAAATGGCATGCTTGTCACCAGTTTAACAAAACGAGGAAAAAGGAATCCAAACTCTCTTGATCTGCCAGCAAACATTTTACATTTCCCATCTCCAACAAGAAGCGGAATCACTCACGCAGATTTCTGTTTCACACTATCAGCATGAGGGAGCAGGTCCATCGTCAGATTGCATTACAGCGATACGTAAGAGTCCCACAGCAGCCACCAAACCAAAGCAACAAAGAGTATTTGCGTATTGTCTGTCGGCAATAACATTCTTTGAATCTCTGCCATTTTATTCTCCAAATCTCACCATGTGGTGACGACTTTTAGCGCCTGTGCGAGCGCAAACGATAAAAACGCTGCAATAAGAGGCTGGTTGCTCATAAAAGCAGAAAACCCCTGGTGCGGTGGATATAAGAGGGAGAAACTGCTGCTTCCGCCTGCATCGGAGCTTGTGGCAACTTCCTCCATGGCTTGATCCACTCGCGCCGTTTGATACGAAGCCGTTCAAACACAATAGGAGATGGCCAATAACAAGCAGGTAAATGTGTTCCCAGAACCTTTGGTACTACAGACACTCTCCCTTGAATAATAGTCGTCCTGAAAGACGCATTGCTCTGAGCAAAGTCATTCTTCGGCTGCTTCAATGACGCAGAGTTCCAACGTCGCAGCCGCTAATCCAAAATATATATTGCCGTTTCTCCTGCACACTACCGTGGGGCTTCTCCCCTGCGAAGACTGGCGCAGACTGCGCTTCCTCCGGCAGACAACTCTCTCGCGTCCCACTTTCTTGGCAGGGCGGGAGTGCGGTCGGAGGAAGCCACAGCCCAAGTCAGCGCTTGAGGCACAGCCGAAACCAGGCGGCGGCGGGCGTCTGCAGGCGCACATACATACATGCATACATACATCGCAGGGTAGGAAGGGCCCGGGCCTGTCCAAATGTTGCTTGCAGTTTTCTTCATAACTTGCTCGCCATTGTCCAATGGTCGCCGACCCAATCAATGGACCTCCGAGTCCGGCGCTGGTCGCAGCATTGGATCAGCAAGCAATGGCCAACCATTATTATTGTTTGCGACTTTTGCTTTTGCAAATTGGCTAATGCCTGCAAATTGTTGACAACTGTTGCTGAAGGTTGCACAGATCGGACCATTAGACAAACCAGTCGACTGGTTGGCAACCAGTGGTTGCGGACCGAAACAACCATTCGACTGGTTGCCAACCAGTGGCTCAGGACCGAAACAACCATTCGACTGGTTTGGAACCAGTGGATGCCACTGGTTGGCAACCATTCCACTGGTTGCCAACCAGTGCCGCCGGATCGAAACAACCATTCGACTGGTTGCCAACCAGTGCTGCCGGATCGAAACAACCATTCGACTGGTTTGGAACCAGTGGATGCCACTGGTTCGCAACCAGTCGAATGGTTGCCAACCAGTGGATCCACTGGTTGGAAACCAGTCGACTGGTTGCGAACCAGTGGCGCAGGACTGAAACAACCATTCGACTGGTTCGGAACCAGTGATCCAATGGTTGGCAACCATTGAATTTCTGAAATTATGACTTTTTGCAAAAATGGGTCGTAAGTGTTTTTTGGTGGGTTGCCAACCGTTGACAACTAGTGTAACAGGCCTGATGCGTACAGATGCGTACGGATTCGTACATCCGAGTCGTACGGTTGTACGAAGATTCTGTACGGGCTAACCGTAATAGTTTTCTCCGAAACGCCGACGGCATTTTGGTAACTGTAGCGTTCAGTTCGCTACAACTAGTGATTTAATGGTTGCCAACCATTTGATTTAATGGATATAACCATTCGACTGGTTGCCAACCAGTGCCGCCAGATCGAAACAACCATTCGACTGGTTGCCAACCAGTGGTTGTGGACCGAAACAACCATTCGACTGGTTGCCAACCAGTGGTTGCGGACCGAAACAACCATTCGACTGGTTGCCAACCAGTGGCATCCACTGGTTCCAAACCAGTCGACTGGTTGCCAACCAGTGGTTGTGGACCGAAACAACCATTCGACTGGTTGCCAACCAGTGGCATCCACTGGTTCCAAACCAGTCGACTGGTTGCCAACCAGTGGCATCCACTGGTTCCAAACCAGTCGACTGGTTGCCAACCAGTGCCGCCAGATCGAAACAACCATTCGACTGGTTGCCAACCAGTGGCATCCACTGGTTCCAAACCAGTCGACTGGTTGCCAACCAGTGGTTGTGGACCGAAACAACCATTCGACTGGTTGCCAACCAGTGCCGCCAGATCGAAACAACCATTCGACTGGTTGCCAACCAGTGGCATCCACTGGTTCCAAACCAGTCGACTGGTTGCCAACCAGTGGCATCCACTGGTTCCAAACCAGTCGACTGGTTGCCAACCAGTGGTTGTGGACCGAAACAACCATTCGACTGGTTGCCAACCAGTGGTTGTGGACCGAAACAACCATTCGACTGGTTGCCAACCAGTGGTTGTGGACCGAAACAACCATTCGACTGGTTGCCAACCAGTGCCGCCAGATCGAAACAACCATTCGACTGGTTGCCAACCAGTGGCATCCACTGGTTCCAAACCAGTCGACTGGTTGCCAACCAGTGGTTGTGGACCGAAACAACCATTCGACTGGTTGCCAACCAGTGGCATCCACTGGTTCCAAACCAGTCGACTGGTTGCCAACCAGTGCCGCCAGATCGAAACAACCATTCGACTGGTTGCCAACCAGTGGCATCCACTGGTTCCAAACCAGTCGACTGGTTGCCAACCAGTGGTTGTGGACCGAAACAACCATTCGACTGGTTGCCAACCAGTGCCGCCAGATCGAAACAACCATTCGACTGGTTGCCAACCAGTGGTTGCGGACCGAAACAACCATTCGACTGGTTGCCAACCAGTGGCATCCACTGGTTCCAAACCAGTCGACTGGTTGCCAACCAGTGGTTGTGGACCGAAACAACCATTCGACTGGTTGCCAACCAGTGCCGCCAGATCGAAACAACCATTCGACTGGTTGCCAACCAGTGGTTGTGGACCGAAACAACCATTCGACTGGTTGCCAACCAGTGGCATCCACTGGTTCCAAACCAGTCGACTGGTTGCCAACCAGTGGCATCCACTGGTTCCAAACCAGTCGACTGGTTGCCAACCAGTGCCGCCAGATCGAAACAACCATTCGACTGGTTGCCAACCAGTGCCGCCAGATCGAAACAACCATTCGACTGGTTGCCAACCAGTGGCATCCACTGGTTCCAAACCAGTCGACTGGTTGCCAACCAGTGGTTGTGGACCGAAACAACCATTCGACTGGTTGCCAACCAGTGGCATCCACTGGTTCCAAACCAGTCGACTGGTTGCCAACCAGTGCCGCCAGATCGAAACAACCATTCGACTGGTTGCCAACCAGTGGCATCCACTGGTTCCAAACCAGTCGACTGGTTGCCAACCAGTGGCATCCACTGGTTCCAAACCAGTCGACTGGTTGCCAACCAGTGGCATCCACTGGTTCCAAACCAGTCGACTGGTTGCCAACCAGTGGCATCCACTGGTTCCAAACCAGTCGACTGGTTGCCAACCAGTGGCATCCACTGGTTCCAAACCAGTCGACTGGTTGCCAACCAGTGGTTGTGGACCGAAACAACCATTCGACTGGTTGCCAACCAGTGGCATCCACTGGTTCCAAACCAGTCGACTGGTTGCCAACCAGTGCCGCCAGATCGAAACAACCATTCGACTGGTTGCCAACCAGTGCCGCCAGATCGAAACAACCATTCGACTGGTTGCCAACCAGTGGCATCCACTGGTTCCAAACCAGTCGACTGGTTGCCAACCAGTGGCATCCACTGGTTCCAAACCAGTCGACTGGTTGCCAACCAGTGGTTGCGGACCGAAACAACCATTCGACTGGTTGCCAACCAGTGCCGCCAGATCGAAACAACCATTCGACTGGTTGCCAACCAGTGGCATCCACTGGTTCCAAACCAGTCGACTGGTTGCCAACCAGTGGCATCCACTGGTTCCAAACCAGTCGACTGGTTGCCAACCAGTGGTTGCGGACCGAAACAACCATTCGACTGGTTGCCAACCAGTGCCGCCAGATCGAAACAACCATTCGACTGGTTGCCAACCAGTGGTTGTGGACCGAAACAACCATTCGACTGGTTGCCAACCAGTGGTTGTGGACCGAAACAACCATTCGACTGGTTGCCAACCAGTGGTTGCGGACCGAAACAACCATTCGACTGGTTGCCAACCAGTGGCATCCACTGGTTCCAAACCAGTCGACTGGTTGCCAACCAGTAGACGTCCAACCATTGCCATCCAATGGTTGTCCAATGGTTGCCGATCCACTGGTCCGAACTGTGGAAGGTTGGCAACTCTTGGCAACCAATCAACCAACCGTTGGCTATGGTTGTCAACCGTCAATCCAACGTTTTGAAACCATCCGGTTGTTTGATCAGTGGTTTGACCCATGAGGTATCAGTTCTGTATCGGCGAGTGTCTCGAGGTTAGTTACCTCTCTCTACCCTCTCCCCATCTTCGCTGCATAAACTCAAATGGCATGACATCATTAGAAGCACAAGCAACACGAACCATGTAAAATGAGATATGCAAAGTCAGCTTGTACCCCATACGATGGTCCATTGGCCCTATAGGTACAGAGCATGCAGCAGTCCTATGGGAACAGCAAGACTGCTCGGTCCGATCCCAAAGAAACTAAAACCCGCCCAGTTTCGCCCTTTTTTTCGCAGCACTGACGTATGGGCACCCACCAGCTCGTCTAACTTGTTCGCTGCAATTTTCCGTAAAATACGGCGCATGATTTTGCCGCTGCGAGTCTTGGGAAGTCCTTTGGCCCAATGGATCACATCCGGAGCAGCAAATGCTCCAATCTGCATTGGCCGTGTGCATTTCTTGTCAGCTTACAAATGACCTTTCTAAAGCTTTTCTTATATGCCGCATGGGTGGTCCAGGTTTTGCCTAGACTTAGACTTTTTCACTTATAATCTTCGTGACTTTGCCGTGCGACGTCAGGTTGATGATAAAACAAATCCCATGATCAGGTTCAAACTAAAATTACCTATCCATATTTTACTTTTAGTTTCTTCGAAGGTGAGGAGGTATTCTAACCTCTTTGCGCACAGTGTCTCGCAAAATCTTCTTGAGCTCCGGTCCCGGTGACGCTCCCTCCATCACTACAACATATGCATATATTGCTTGCCCTTTCACCTGCAACAAAACCACTAATGTCCACCACAATCATGCAATTTCCATGCCTCTAAAGGCTGTTGTCTGGAATTCAACCATCACTCGCAGCCCGCCGTTTTGTTATCTACAGTTGGCTGAACAAAGGAAGAAACTCCGGCACGTTGGTGCAGGTCGAAGACCTGACACTGGCAGAGCTCTTGAGGTTGGGGATCGAACATTTAAACGATGGAATTTACTCACGTCATGGTCACAACCGACTACTGCAGCTTCCGCGCAATCTGGGTGTGAACCCAACGCTGATTCTACCTCCTCCGTACTAATTCGATGGCCGCTGGTTGCAATAGAGAACATCGACAAGATGTCAAAGACAGACATTGAAGACAAATGGAGCAATGAAAGACTCTATAGAGCAGACTTCGTTCACCCACTTCCTCCATATTGAAATACCCTCTGCCATATAGAGGAGATAATCTGAGACCCCTAGAAAAAAAAAAAAAAAGGACAACTTTACATAAGATTCCCAAACAAAACCAGAATGTGACTAACCTGACATTGATGACATCATCCACACGACCCGTGATCCATATGTAGCCGTCAGCGTCCCTTCGGGCACCGTCTCCTGTCGTGTAATAACCCTTCCAAGGACTGAAGTAAGCCTCGTGATATCTCCGGTGGTCGTTGAATAAGGTTCTTGCGATTCCTGGCCAGGGTTTCTTTATGCAAAGGTAGCCTTCGCAAGGGCCCTCTTGCTCCCTCCCACTCTGATCCAAAATCACAGGCTGCAACCAGAAACTCCCCAGGAAGGCGCATGAGGAGGAGAGGGCGACGAGAATGAGAGGGCAAAAAAAAAAAAAAAAAAAGGGGAACCTGAAGCCATAACCAGCCCAGTGTGAATGCGTCCCCCTTCCCACCTCTATGCCAAAGAAGGGAAGAGAGGCGCAGCCCGGCTTCAGGCCCGGCACGCCCGGCAGAGGGCTGATGGCGATACCGCCCGTCTCCGTCTGCCACCACGTGTCCACTATGGGGCATCGCCTGCCGCCCACAACGTCAAAATACCACCTCCATGCGCGAGGATTGATGGGTTCACCCACGCTTCCAAGCAGACGTAAGGACGCCCTCGAGTACTTCGCGACATACTGCGAGAGTGGTACAAAAATTCGCGCAAAGGAACAAGAGGATTTAGAGAAGTTATGTGGGGGCAGAGGGACAGGAACAAGGAGAATTCCTTCAAGGAAGGGGATGCGGACGAAGGAACCATCTTACATGGTCACCCTGAGCTTCAAGAGAGCGTATTGCAGTTGGTGCTGTGTAGAAGATAGTCACTTTGTACTTGTCCACTATGTTCCAGCAGCGTCCAGCATCCGGCCACGTGGGTATCTGTTCGACGAAGGGCACCAAAGTTGCCATCGATGATCTCTAAATCAGAACATGCTTCTCTGTCCTACAAGAGAAGAACGCAGAAAGGCAAGGAAGCAGAAGGACGAGGGTCGTTTCATGAGACTGTTTCCTTACCCCCTCAAACACAACAATGGAGGTGCCGTTCAGCAGAGGGCCATATGTCAGGTAGGTGTGGCCTGTGATCCATCCGCAATCGGCTGTACACCTGCACCGCAGGAGGAGACAACGTCTGCTTTCAAAACGGTTCCTCAGTACGGCAAGGCAACGGTCCAATCAACATGCAGAGAAGTCAGCGGCTCAGGCCTCGAGCGACTGACTCACCAAAATATGTCGCCAGGTTGGAGATCAAAAACAAGTTTAAAAGTAACAGCAGCGTAGACCATATAGCCTCCTGTCGTGTGCAACACTCCCTGCAGCAGTGCAAGAAATCGGAGCTCAAATCCCCGGATGTTTTCCAACATCAGCCAAAACGCAAAAGACTGGACTTCATAGGCCTCAAAAAGTGTTTATAAGTGTTAAGGCTCGCCTTCGGTTTCCCGGTCGACCCGGATGTATAGAGCAGAAACAGGGGGTCCTCCGCTTCCATCCACTCCACGGGCGCTTCAATTGGTTGGGCTTCCACTTCATCCTGAATGCAGGAGTAGTTCGCAAACCTTAGGTGATCACAAATTACAATCGGCAGTTAGTCGCCACCTGCATTGTTCACGACAAAAAGAAGAAAGAAAAGCATGGGACGAAAGAAAGATGGCATCTGCGTCATCACCAAACGAGCCTTCAGCATGGACAAACGGACATGGAAATGCAGAAAAGTAAAGGAACCGCAGAGTATTACGAGTCCGTGCATTCTCACCTGCCACCACAAATCTCTGCCAGCCACCATGGGGGTCACAGCACGAGAACATGCGCGAGAGCAGTCATACACAAGGCAAGTGCCTGTTTACCCAAAGGACGCAAACATGAAAGTTATTTAAATATTTTTACAAAAAACTACCAGATCAACAAATTAAGCATTTTCGAACGTTCAGACATTAACGTCACAGCAGCAATGCAAAGTCACTTGATAAAGGTAATCTCTACAGTCCTACTTATTTTGAATCCATCTCGAGCTGAAGCAGTCTCCAGTGCTTTATCCACAATAGTCTTCAAAGTAAGAACTTTGTCTCCCCTTCGCATAGCACTGCATGTCAGCAGCAACTTTGCTTTGCAGTCTATTAATCGTCCTGCAAGCGATTCAGCAGAAAATCCAGCGAAAACAACCTGTACAGAAGGGCCAACACGTAGCAGATTACGAAAATCCCTGGAAACTCCCGTGAAAAATGCAAGCTGCGATTTATTTCCTTGAACTGAGTAGAGAATTGCTCTAAAAAACTGAAGTGATGAGGCAACTTACTGAATGGACTGCTCCGATTCGAGCACATGCTAGCATTGCAATAGGTAATTCTGCAATCATTGGCATATAGATACCCACTGCGTCACCCTTACGGATTCCCAACGATCGAAGAAGATTTGAAACCTGCCATTCATGAGTAATCAATGGGAAACCATAAGCCTGAAACAATCTGCTGTCCCCCATAGCAAGCTACCATTTATATTGACATTTAGCTTATCAAGCCAGATGCAAATTCACAACCAAGCTGTAAAACAAGGAACATTTAAAACATACTTGGCAGATTTGGGCCTTGAGTTGCGAAAAGGTGATGCGAGCATCACATCCAGGATCATTGCCCTCCCAAAAGATTGCCACATCATCACCTCGGCCCGCAAATATATGGCGGTCAACGGCGTTATAGCAGACATTCGTATAGCCTCCTTTGAACCACTGTTCGCATATAAGTCCCCCCCCCCCCCCACACATAGAAAAAATTATAATTCATGCCAAGACTCTACAGCTCCTTAAGTAACCAACTATCATAAAATTGACATGTTTTGCGGTGTCCTTACCTCCACTCGAATGGGCCCCTTGCGCAAGTCCAAGTTTCCACTCATCACACTCGTCCATTTGTTCTTCCAGTGGAACTGCTCAGCTATTGCGCTCCAAAAGGCGTCAGGCTCATTAATCGACTGCTGCCACATTCTTTCATACTGCAAGCAGCGGCCCTCCAGCTTCCCTGTCCAATAAATAGCTCAACCGTGAAAGGCAACGATACGCATTCCTCAATTTGAACCACTCCTTCATCCTGAAACTTACTGTAGACCCTTCATACCTGCTCACGATTTTTAATATGTGCCGTTTTACTAAATTCGCCAGGAGCGTAAACAATATCCTTGTCATGAGGATGAATAAAGGAAAGTGCAGCCGAACACGGCGAAATGTCCTGGGGTGACCTTCCGACTGGCAGCATGGGGGAAGGGTGCAGCAAATGCCTGCAGCATCAGCCGAGGAAGAGCCATAGCTTAGCCATCCGTACAAAAAAAAAAGGAACATATCACTGAGAGCCTTCGCGGTCAAGAAAACACAGCCCTGCGCCTGAATTCCAAATTCTCTAAGTTCCAATAATATTCTGGGCCCAAAACTTTCCACACCTTAGCATAGTTGCTAGACGCCTCTGCGCCTGACCCAAAGCCGCTTCCCCGCCATCCCTGGTAACGGCCGCCTGCAATTCCATGGCCTCCCCCTCCCCCTACCCCTCCCGTTCCCCACGACTTCGAGCCCGCGTCCCTCCCTCCCTGGGGCCCTCGCCCGCGCCTGGAGCGGAGCGGAGCGCGTGTCGTACGGGCACGCGCTGGCAATAGCGCCTGTGGACGATGTGGCGGATGGTGACACGTGGCGGGAGCACACAGGCGGGCACCTGTACGGCCGACCGAGCCCGCCGGACGGCGCGCGCTTGGCAGCTTGCGGAGGCTTTCAGAGGGCGACTGTTGTGACGTGACGTGGCACGCTACTGGACTCGTGGGATGTGCGCCTATACGAACATAATCGACTACAGCCAATCGGGGGTCGTCCCAAGATCGTGCTGACTCACTCCGACAAGTGCGCCGTACGGCCACTCGTCCGACTACAGTACGTAGTCATCTCCGCGGGCGGCATTTCGCTGCGTTTGGACGCGCGGCGAGGCGAGGCGAGGCGAGGCCTTGGATGAGCGCACAACCTAACTTTGGGGCGGGCGGGCTGGCAGTGGGGATGCTGCGCAGGGCCGGGGGGGAGGGAGGGAGGGACCGTGGAATGGTATCGGCAGCCATTGGACGACCATTGGATTGGATGGCAATGGTTGGACGATCCATGCAACGGATCCGTCGGAGGATGGACCACATCTGAAGATACCACATCGAAGAAGGCACAATTCGGACCATTGGATCAACCGTTGGAATAGTTGCGAGCCACCGATTGGCGACCCCGCCAACAATTGCTCATAAATTCAACTAGAGGTTGCAACCATTGCCAATTGGTCCAAACAGAACAGGAAATGAGTCAAGCCTTAAGCAGAAGCCGAATGGTGATCAGGCCTGTGACGGCGTACCGGGCAGGGCAGGACGGGCGGCCATGACGATCAGGACATAACGACGAGCCTGTGCGCATGGCCGCCACGGGGGCAGACAGGAACAGGGTGCGAAATGGCCTCCAGCTTTGCGTGGGTTGGTGGGATGAGGTGTCACGTTCTGAGCAGTGAATGGGATTATTCTTAACTTTCCCTTTTGGTTTGGGATTGCCTATAGTGTAGACAGGTTCCATACTGCCACCACCTTGCAAAAGGCAACGCCCACTCCCGAGGCTAGGTTGGAGGAGAAACCAGCAAGTTCCATGCCTTCCTCACACGGCAACTTGCCAAGGTCGTGTGTTCGTGACGTGCTGTTTTTCCAGCTTAAAAACCAAGCTTTTCAAGACAAACGAGACAACCCCGACATCCTAATCAGCCATATAGACTTTGGCCTCCCAACACCTTAAGGGGGCCTGCTAAAAGCCACAACTTATAGGCAGCAAAACCTTCAGTTAATACCACCATGTATCACCCCTCACTGCTCCATAAACTGGCTCCATTACTTTCCCTCTATAAAAATAAAGAAAAACTCTCACAACTACCTATTCGAAACATATCCCCATCGTGCCTAATGTTGCACTGGCTTAGTTTTTCTGTACTATAAAGGCTCCAAGGTGGCTTCAGCCCCCGCGCCCCATCGTCATCGCGTCGTCACTGGCGCGGCACCAGAGAGGCCGCCCCTGCAGGCTGGCTCTCCACCTCCTTCACAAGGTCTCCAATGCTCCTCTCCAACTCATCGATCCGAGAGCTCATTTCGTCCAGTGCTCACAACTGCAAGTCAAGGTCTAACTCTCGGTCACGGTCAATTGGAGGACCTACATTCCCATGCATACCCCATGGGGTTTAAAAGCATGCAGCCAACCATTCACGCATGAACAACTATGGACGGTCCACCTGAGCAGAAAGCCACTGCGAAGTTTCAGCACAACTGCAATCCAGATGCGTCTCCTACCGACATCCTCCCCTGCAAGCACATATAAAGCAATTCTGGACAACATTCCTGCTGAAAAGGATATTTTTTGAGATTATGGAATCGGACATAGTTTCAAATCGCGATTGCTGCCACCCCATACAAAACACAAGCTGATCTTAGAAAGAACACAGGTCCAAAGACCAGTCAATCTCGTGGTAAGCAGTATCCATTTAATCCTTGCTAAGGAGTGCGTGTTCAGCTGCAGCGTCCTGTAGGAGGGCACCTTTGGCTCGAAACATAAGAAGTCAATTCGAAGAATCATAAGACTCACATCTCTAATCACAAGGCTGTATAAAACTTACCATTTGCTGGAGCAGATTCTGCACCTGCATACACAAACCCCAGAACCAACGAAAGCCTGTTAGTCGCCTCAGGAGGAAAAAACCACGCATACATTCCAACTTCTAGCTTCTGACGAGCAACTATTGAACGAGCTTAGCCTACCTCCCTCTGCCTACTGTCTCAGAGTGGCCCAGCCAAATTGCTGAAAAGCCGACATACAGGAATATCATGAAAAATGGCCTTTCAACCAACCCAAACTAGTTAGAATACGAATACTAGCAGGTGCAGGCAACCGAAGACTCACAAATAAGGTCAGGTCAGCAGTGTTTTGCACAGCCACTGAATCAGTCGGCTCTGGTTTCTGCTCTGCTTTCGTCACCTGCATACCGCAGCCTTGCAGCTCAGTTGAAGACATGAAAAGGCCGGAAGGGACGGCAACACGAAGGCAACAATTGAGGCTCACAATGTCGCACATTGGAAATAAATTGCAATATCTGATTCCTATTTATAGCGGAAGCGCCAGAGTGAAACATCGTGAAGAACATTCCACTCCACATAACCAATGCTCCAAACATGCCCCTGATACTGAAATGAAGCATGAATAGAACATCGCACGCACCTGTCCAGCAGCTTCTGTAGATGCCATGTTCAGGAACGTTATCCCGCAGAAGAGTTGAAATGGGTGGCAAAAGCGAGATGCTACCTTGGCTCTTTTGCCATTACCTGTTTTAAGGACAGGCATTCTGTGATGTTAGAAACAAAAATTAGGCATCCATTGTGCGTCCTTAACATTGGGGAGTGGAAACGAAGCATGGTTCACGAGGATTCTTGCGCTTACAAACAATGTATGTGAGTGAAGAGCGAATTGAAGAGAACGATTGCAGCAGTTCGTGAGTTCTGTATGAAGACTGCCAATATCACGTGACAGTATGACGGGCAGGACAGACAAAACGCTTATGCATGTATATATTTCGGCTCGGATAGGCTCAACAAATCCCAATAAACGCTTTCACTTATCTGCTTAAACCAATACTGAAGCAAGCGATGAAGTCGCCTTTTACAATAATTGAATATATCAAATATCAAACGGCCCTAAGCTATATCACCTCTCATCCCCGCAACAATCCCCTAAGTAACCCACACCTCACGCCCTTACGTTTAGCTGCAGACTCAAAACTTCAATGCTGCAGTTGAGCATTGAACAATAGTATCAAAGGCAGTCCAGGAAAGAAATGTGAGTCTTACTCAGTGGTAAAATACATAACTCTTTGTCATATCATCTCACGCAGATGCAGTTCACAAGGCCTTAAGGCCTTAAAAAAAAAAAAGTGAACGAAGAAACTTGATGAGAAACCCATGCCATATTTCAGGCTATGGACTTCTAAATTATTGCGAAACGATCATCTCGCCCGCTATTAAATAGGATTTATTTGAGCTGAGTCAAAAAAGACCCAGCTTCTTGGCTCATGCCAGCTATTTAAGGTGACTTTCAACATGCTCGGAAATGGGAATTATGTAGCACAGCAAAGCAGAGCAGCCTGATGAATATTCCATAAAGTGCAGGAATTAGACCCGAAGAGAAGGCACATGAACCAGCTTATGTACGTATTCCTCATTCAAAAGGAAAGTTGAGAGCTGCAGAGGCTCTATTGCAGCGCTTGACATTCACAGCGCTTCCGTTGTAACCTAAACAGAGAAGAGAAGTGAAGCTCACCCTTCAAAAGCCCGACGACAGAGCAGCGCCGAACGGCCTCCAGAGTCAAGAGGCGCAGTCTCCCTGAAGGCGCAGGACCAAATGTGAAGATACTTTTGCAGCCCGATAAAAACGTTTTTCCTGACCGGGCCACTCTCGGGGAAGAAAGCAAATGTTTTCGTACCGTACAGAATGGCCGTCGCCGACTTTTTCAACCGCTTCTGCCCGCCGACCTGCCCGGACCGCGAAAAACATGTTTCGGCCGGAGGAGCATTGGGAATTGGGACGCGCTCTCCGGCGCCACGTGGCGCTCTGCGCGTGACCTCCGCTGCCACGTGTCGAGCAGATGTTCGCTACATTCCGAGAAGGCCTCGCTGGGCGCCACGTGGCAGTGCGCTCCCTCCTGCCCGGCGCCAGAAGAGCTCGCGGTAGCCCTCGCCCCGAGGCGGCAGGGAAGGGGGAGGATACGAAGGCCGCCATGTCGGCCATGGCGGCCGACAGTCTGCTGATGGAGGACCTTCTGCAGCAGACGCCAACTATTGGTGGCACCCTGCAACGAGCTGTGCAGATTTCAACGTTGGATGGTTTCAAGAAGTTCCTCGCAAACACGAAGCTGGTGACTGACAAAGTGAAGCCCCGGCCGGGACCGGGGGAGGTGCTGGTTCGCATGCGGCTGCGGCCTGTGCATCCAGCAGATGGCCTGTCACTTATGGGGCTTTATCCAGGCTTCAAGCCTTCCACGCTTCCTGCAACTCCCGGGCTGGAAGGGATGGGGCTGGTGGACACGCTAGGGCCTGGCGTGGAGGAATTTAAGGTCAGCGGCATACTTCAAAGTTCGTTAGTGTCTGCAGGACGGAGGTAATCACAAGTAGAGTGAGGAAAGGACAGTTGACTGGTAATATTGGGCTCAGTTCGGCGAAAAGTAGGTGCGACAAGCAAGTTATACATGGATTTAATTAACGAGTCTGGTTCTAACAATGTCGATTGCGGGCTTGTCGGAGGGCAGGTGGGGCAAAGGGTGGTACCGCTCCTGTCGTCATACACAAGGGAAGGTGAAGGGTCTTGGCAGGAATACTGCAATGTGGCTGCGGAGGATCTCGCAGCTATCCCGGATGGTGTTTCCGATGAAGCCGCTGCCCAGCTAGTAGTCAACCCCATAACAGCTTATGGGTTACTCAAAGCTTTGTCTCCCCCATCAGGTGTTGCTCTGATACGAGGAGTGTTTCCCATTCGAGTTTTACATGCTTCAGTTTCTTCCACGACAGGTTCAGTCGTAGGAGTTCCATGTGCTTTCCGGGTGCATGCACTATTCGTGAAAGGCCTGCTAAGCAAGAGCTGGAGTTAGAGGACAAAGCGCTCTCGTTTCCTGAGAATTAGCAAGTGTGATGTATGCAGGGCAGTACATTCTCCAAACTGCCGCAGGATCGATACTGGGCAGACTGGTCATTGCACTGGCGAAGGAGGAAGGGATTAGAACTATCAATGTTGTGCGACGTCGTGAGCAGGTGGAAGAGCTGCAGGCGCTGGGAGGAACAGAGGTGAGAGAATGAGTTGTGTAATTTTATGGCGTACGATTGCAAGTGGTGTTTTGGGGAATGTCAAGGAGGTGTCAAACGTGCAGAGATAAACTGAAAGCGGGAATTTCACCACATATAGTTTGGTCGTTTTCCAAAAACAAAATGCAAGTGGTTCCAAGACCACTTTAATCAGTTCCGCTCTATCTTTGATAACCCTGAACTGCTCGAGTAACATCTGTGACTGTTCTGGATTAGGTGCTTTGCTCGACAACCGATGATATAGTGGAGAGAGTGAAGGAGATCACGGGAGGCCAACTTGCGTGGGGGGGCATTGACACAGTCGCTGGTGCAACAACCAAATTAGTGGCGTCAGCTGTTCGTGATGGCGGATCAATTTTTCTTGTGGGAGGTTTTTCCAGTCCGGACTGCTCTCTGGCAATTGCAGACCTCATTTTCAGGTGCAAGACTCAGCTACTTGTGTCTTTGTTGCAATGCTTAAAGTTCAGTGTAATCATTTTGGATGGAAGGCGCAGCCATGCCACTTGCGGAACATTCACAGTGGTGTTTTTATGGGTCAAATTTGCAGAGATGTGGCAGTGAAAGGCTGGTGGTTATCTCGTTACTTGGGGGAAATGTCAGCCAGTGAGAGGAATTCACTCATGGCTGAAATGATGCGCCTTTTGGCAACTAGAGTGATTGACCCTCTCCCGGGAGAAAAGGTTGACCTGGCAGACTTCGCCTCTGCTCTCCAGAAGCAGCGAGAAAGTGGGCGGCCTGGCAAAGTACTCCTTACGGGATGAAGGTAGTCCTCCAAATAAGTCAGATACACAACGAGTGTAGAGAGGGAGGAGGCAGCATCAAGAAGTGTACAAAGCAACTACCACTGGGAGGGAGCAAAGCACTGCCAACTTCTACGTACCGATGTCATCATGTACATCCTCCCGAGATGCAACTGTACATATTACCTTTTTGAAAGTTAGCTTGCCGTTTCAAATGCAGCTTTCAGTGGTGCGGGAATGGAAGGCGCCCTTGCTCGCCGCGTAATGGTTGTGAATAGTGCTGGCATGTACATCGATTCCGCTCCAGATGAATGAGTCAGGTAGTTGGGCATCACTTTTATCGCAGAATGCTCCCAAGCGTTGGAGCTATTCCTCCGTCACTCTTTGATGGCTCCATGGATTTTGTGATCATACTACGAAACTGACAGTGATGTGCTGCCCAATGGAACGCAGTGGATCCGCTGCTCCATTTGTGGCGAACCGGCACACGGGACGCTGTTGCAGAAATGCACGTCTTAAGCACTGTGTTCATGAAGTATTTAACCCGAAATCAGAGTGAATGGCATAAAGCAAAAAACAATCGTTGTGAACAACCCAACTGGCATTTAAGTGGCTTAACTCGTCACAGCGGGCAACCAAAAAATGAACTCTTTACTGGAAACGAGAAAGCATATCGCATTCTTAAGATTGCTTGCAAACAAATGGTTTGATGCCAATGGAAAATGCCGTGACAAAAGTTATGCTTGACAGCCAGAGGAATGAGCCAAACTTTAGGTGGGGGGAAAAGGAAAAAAAGAAAAAATTCCCCGTAATTAGGTCGGTGAGGTGCTCAACCAGCTCTGCACCTTTGGTGCTCCCACTGCCATGCGCACCCCAATATGCTCTTCTTTTCCCTCTTCTCCCTCACTCTTTTGTGGTACTACCCTCGTCCTCTGATGAACTAGCCCCTAAAGGACTACTTTCGCCCTCCTCGGCACTACTCACACTCTCCGAATGCACAACTCCAGTCTCGTTCAGACTCTCTTGCTGCTCTTGTTTCGTCTCGTCTTCCGTGGTCTTCAAATCCTCTTGGGGAGCGTTCTCTGCCTCTTCCTTTGCCACCTCCATCTCCGCATCCAGCACAGGACCATAATACTCTTTATGAGCTTCCATGCATATTTTCATTTTGAATGTTGGTTCCAAGCAGTGATCAAACACTTCGGAGCCCTCTGTTCGTGCAGCATCTACACAAGCATCCCAGGCAATGAATTCCTCTCTGCAGGGTCCGCCTTTCATAAACTGGCAGAAGGGGCACTCATCTTTATCCTCTTCTTCACCCTCAGTCTTCTGCGTAACCGCCGCATCTTCCTTCTCAGACAAGCCCCCTCCGACAATTTCCGAAGCCCCTTCAATAAGATCCGACACAGCTTCAGCTGACTTACTTATGGTATCAGACACTAAGCCTCCAGTACTTCCACTCTGCTCATCTGCGCCGCCTTGTTCCACCTGCTGTTCCTCTGCTTCTTGGTCCTCAACAGTTCTCGGACTTGAGCTTTCCTCATTAGTTCCCACTAACTCTGCCGTTGTATCTGAAACGGCCTTCACTGCTTCACTTATTGAGCTCTCCACTATCTCTTCAATGCCCACATTATCTTCAGGCGTGCTGCTGTTCTCCACGTCTCCCTCATCTGCTGCTTCGGAACCAGCAACCTCGACCTTCTCTTCCACTTTCTCAGAAGGCAAGGCCTGCTCCTCAGAATCATCTCCAGAAGTCTCCAATAAGCTTGTCGACTCTTGAGGAAGTAACTGAGACTCGTCCTTGGAGAGTGAAGCACTTTCATCCACTCCATTCCCAGCACCTTCGTCACTGCCGGTAACTGGTACAACATCTACTGCTGCTTCGCCCACAATTTCTGCAGATTCAGGGTGTTCTGTAGCCTTCTCTGCATGGTGAGATTCTATATTAACATCTTCAGCGCCGTGTCCAGCTGCTCCATGAGAATCATCTGCTTAACAAAAAAAAAAATGGAAATGGGATAGGGATAGGGAGTAAGGGCTGGGATAGGGAGTAAGTTTATAATCCACTAAAAAACTTGCAACCATCTTGTTGTAACTCACAAAGGTTGACCAAAGTGTCCTTATCGACCCACGTTTGAGGCACCGTTTAGTCATAATCTTTAGTTCTTCCGAAGGATCATTTCAGCAGAATCATGCCATCGTGTTCGACTTCCAAACAACAACTAACTTTAGAGTTGCAACCGCAAGGTTTATGGTAGGCCGTACATTCTTTGACAAAGAACGCAAAAGTTAAAAGAAGAAACGCTCTGATACTAGGAATCGAAGCCCACGTGACGTCTAAAGCAGCAGACGGAAGAACTTTAGTTAAGAAGCTAATCCATTGAAACCAGCAGCTAGACAACCACAAGATACGAGGGCTCTATTCATCACTTCTGAAACGTGAAACATGTAAGAAAAACTTCTGGTGTTTAAGCAGCGAAAATCACCCAGACACATAAATGAAGTCATCGTAAGTTACAAAAACAAACATATGACTTTCTAATTTTACAAAGGCGCGGTAGAACGTAAAAAGTGAACATGCGCTAGAAGCTAAAGTTAATTCAGGGAGAGCGGAAGTGATTGCAGGGTAAAGCTCCCTGCTGGTTTTATTGAACAGACGGGAGGTGTGCTCAAAAAGTGCGGTGCCTAACGGCTCATGTCATTCAGATTGCAAAACGCTGCAGATCATGAATCCGACAGAAGCGCACTTCACTCCTAACCACTTAGAAGTGACGTTCGTTAGCATCACTCAACTTAAAAAATAAACTAGATACGTGCAAGAGATGCCCTTGCAAGAGGTGTCTACTTTGCTGTGTGGCTTAGGAGAAGCAGGACGAAGAAAGAAATACGCAAGTTAAAAAAACGACATAAGAACCACCTCGCTTACCTGCGGTCCATCTCTCAAGGATCAGCGCGGCAGAAGCAAGCCCTAAGGTTCCCAACAGCACCGGTGCTCCTCTGCCCGCGGAAAACTCCCCTGCAATGTACGATCCCAGAGATGGGATGTCATTCGTAGCCGATGAGCTCATGCCGCGCTGGGGCTGCCATACCGGCTGCCTGTGCGAGCCGGCTCTGCTTCCTCGCCCGAGGCTGCCTCCCGTGGAAGTGAGGAGCCTCCGCAGCACGCCGTGAGTCGCGAGCGAGGTCCCCCTGCGAGCGAGCATCCTCCTTCCACCCCGCGAGTGGAGGCCGCGGCGGCGAGAGAGCGAGCGAGGAAGCCGGTGCGCGAGCGGAGCAGGATCGGGGCCCGCGCGGGAAGGAGGGAGGGAGGGAGGAGGGGAGGGAGGGAGGGAGGGAGGGAGGTGGGGAAGGAGGGAGGGGAGAGTGAGGGAGGGAGGGAGGGGAGAGTGAGGGAGGGAGGGAGGGGAGAGGGAGGCGGAGCGGCGGCGCCCCGCGACGGCGGAGCGCGGGGCCACGTGGCGGCCCCTCGCGGATCGCCGCAGCGGGCGAGGGAGGCCGCCGGTTGTGCGCTGTACGGCGGACTGCGGCGTACGGCTCAATGTACGGTGTATTGTACGGCATTGAACGGCAGTACGGCACGCGGGGCGATCTCACGCTTGGACGTGACGTGATTGAGGGATAGGAATCGCATTGACCTCGAGATGGCGAGGCCATCAAATGTACATGAACAAAAGCAGCATGGGGAACCACGAGGGACAGGCCGCGGAGGACCTAAGCACAAAAGGTAAAAGCTAAGAGCGGAAAACTACGCCTAGGCGCAACAACGCAGCCCCTAGAAGCAGCCGCGAAGGTCACCGATGTGAGGCACATCGCGAGGAGGGAGCGGCGGAAGTCCACCAACACGATCACCCACAATCGCAGCACGCCGAAGGAGCGTAGAAGCGAGGCAACGCTGAAGGGCAATGGAAATACGCTGTCGATAAAAGGTAGCCAGGATGGCCGGAGGAGGGCTTCCGGGGCCGTGCAGTTCGATGGAGCGATGGGCGCACTGGCCTACTGGCACTGATTGAGCGCTCTCTCTGTGCTCTGTGCGGCACTGCCGTGATCGCCCTCTCTCTCGCTCGCAATGTCTCTTTCTCTCTCTCTCTCTATCTCTCGCAGCGTGCGCGCTGCAGCATGGCGAGGAGGAGGAGGAGGAGGGCGAGCGAGCATGCGCGCCGCCGTGGGAGAGACCGTCGCCGAGCCAGCGCTGTCCTGCACGACCAGAGACAGACTGCGACCATGTGTAGCAGCGATAAGATAGATGCATTGCCCGATGAGGCTTGTAATTCAATAGAGCACTGCTTTTTCAACAACGCATTAGACGCCCTCTTTGTTGTATTTTGAAAAATTACAGCTAGTGCCTCCTTTCTGATGTATAGGTCGATTGACAATGTAAATAGCTGCTGACTCGGTGGGGACTTCTGCGCTTGAAACCGCAACTAACTCTTTCCCTTAACCCATCACTCGCCCTAATCGCCACACTCGCACATTCAAAGGCTGCCTGTCGATTGTCCGACTTCCACAAATCCAGACTTGGCGGCTCATCCTCTTGCGCAGAAAAGTTTCTATACACATGCAACATCATGATAAGAACCGTCAAGCAATGTAGCTTTAAAAGTTAATCATCGGTATCCCGCAATAATACCAGAATTGAGTCGATCCCATTAACTAAGCCCACACGGCTCTCGCCTCTTCCAAGCTGTAAGCCATGCGACCGGAAGCAATTATTGCCTTTTTTGCAACTACTTTTGCAGCAAATGGCTGGGACCTTCAGAATACGAATTTCTCCTAAGGAGAATGATGTGGCAGATCACACAAGGGAAACTGTCTTCAGACAGTTTAGACAGTTTCCTTTGATACTCCAGTCCATTGCCGCATTGTGATCGCATTCTAAGTACACTTCTTACCTTTTCATTTCACCAGAGCGAACCTGCTTGATGGCCTGGCGAACCCTAGGACCTCACATGGTCCACTCGTACAGTGAAGGCCATTGGCAAACGAGGTTCAATAGGCAGGACTTTGGCTGAAGAGAGAGTTTGAAAGTGCTGTCGTGAGGGTAGCAGAGAGTTGCAGGACGTGAACCTCAGGAGGTTCGGACATGGAGATGATGGGGAACAAGGGAGCAAATTAGGTCAAGACATAAGGGGAGGATGACTTCACAGAAGGAACGTCGAATTACTCAGAAGCCCTACCCCCACATCAGTACCCCCCCCCCAAAATTAACGAGACGATGACAATACACGACATACTGCACACCACATCACAATTTAGAAGATATCACACACTACATCACTCTTCTGTATACGGCCCCTGCACACTGGGCATCCTGCACTCTACTCAAATAAGTACAATCAGAAGCTGTATCCTCATCAAATCATTTTAGAACCGACACGCCTGAAAACTCGGGCTCTAATCACATTACGGTCCATAATCATTCTCCGACAACATTTGGCAGAAAACACCAAAGACATTCCAAAAAGGCAGGGATTGACCTAAAGCTTAGACTGATGGCTGAGATCGAAGCCCAACCTGCTATCTATATGCGCTTTGAAATTATTGCAGCTTGAACTCCCTCCTTTTCCCTTTTTTTTTTGTCGGAGGCTTAGCAGAGCGGTCAGTACCGAGATCCGGTCTTGCGATGGTGCACGGCAGTTAGCACCTTGTCGTCCTGCAATTCGCCACGTCCAAGAATTCTTCACATTGATTAGAATACAAAGAGTTCTGCCAAGTCAATTCTTCTCACTGTCATCTCCAGGGAGAAGAAGAGTGCAAGTACGTGTTCCGGACGCCTGACAATCAATGACGAAGAAGTGACTTACAGACAAATCATCTACGCAGAAGTTATGCAGCACAATATAAAATTGCTACTTTCACAATTTCAATGACTTCGCTCTACCATTCCTCGCAAACTTGAATTATTTCTCAATCGTACATCGACCCAACGCCACTAAAATAAGTAGAACTTCCACCATTGGTGTCAGTCACTCGGCATGCGGATCCTCTTCAGGGAGACAAATGAAGGGGACTGTGCATGTTAGAGATTGTAGTCCACATCCTCGAGAGCTGTTATGGGAAGGTAGGCATTCTCGTTGATGGATGTCAGTTATAGTCAGTGCCATGTATCGCCTAGTGAGCACTCCTACTATGCAAAGACAAGGCAACCCTACAAGTAGAACCAAATCTTGTCAATGCATATAAAAAGAGTCGTGATGACGCAAGACTGATTTTTTCAGTTCTATCAAAACAAACTAGTTTTAGGTAAAGAGTGAAACCGTTCAATACTTTGATACTTTTACACTGCAGTTCAAACCCCTGTCAGCTTGCTGTCAGGTGCAAGTTATGAGCCACAAACTGCTCTGCCATTGCATTTGCTGAATACACCGCAATCATAAACCCACACTCAGTTCTTACCAGGAGTGCTCCGTCAGTGACCGTCCCATATAGTATCCAGTGATCTCCTGTTTCCATCCGACTCTCCACGCGGCACTCCATGTACGATATCTGCACCTTGCCAGGTGCAGAGGCTCGGGTTATCTCAACATCCATACTTCAAGAGCAATCAGTTTCTGCAAGGAGAGAGATCATCGAGGTTTTTCGACTTTCGGGTGCCTCACAACAGGAATGCGAACAGAGAGCGCTCTAAAGACTGAAGCGGACCATCAGCCGATGGCCTTCGAAGCTAACCCTGACCCATCCATTGATTCTGCTTTAAACTCCACAATGTGATCGTCGATAAGTTTTCCCTCGAATATGCTTGGCTCTAATGCTGCAAAGACTCACAGCATCTGTGAGAATGCTCGCCCCACAGGATGACGGTTTGACCTCCAAGTCTCCAAAGCGGGGTTCACCGGGCTTGAAGGGTTTTAGGAGCTGCTTGCTGACTCGGCCAGCCTTGTCGCTGCCCAGCACGTTTAGCACAAAGGAGCCCCCTGGAAGTACGAGCCCTTCTACAGCACGCTCCTTCGCAACCTGCAAACGATACGATTCATTCCCCAAAGAATGTTTCGATCAGCCAGGTACATACAAATAGCAATAGCCAGTTCTCCAAAGTAAAAAGGTGGTCTTTTTGCCTGAAAAACAGACAGCTGGTGGACCAACATGGGGATTCTGGGCATGTTGACAAATTCAGCTGGGTTGATACCCTCCTCGACGTCGGTGGATATCATCCATAAGGAAAGGAGGATGTGGACAAAACAAGGACATATTTATGGTTGCAAGACGAAGGATATGGTGTATAGTCAGATGCAGCTAGATGACAGAACCCCATTTCTTAATGAAAGAGCAAATTTGGCAATCCAGAATCGGTGGGCAAAAAAGGTGTCTACAGGAAGAGAGGGGGGGAAGACTTGAGGGGGGGGGGGGGGGG
>CM074804.1:4777246-4831789 GCA_037447605.1 Zygnema circumcarinatum
GGGGGGGGGGGGGGGGAAGGAAGAAAACCGGACATGCACACTAAGTACATATGTGAGTTGTTGGGCCGGATATTCACGCAGAAATGGAACATGCAGCGACAGAAAAAATTACAAATGGAAATTATGAAAGATGCGTAATCCAAAGTCAGGGATATAGATCTGCTCTGTTAAGGACAACCAACTTTGGGCAGTTTTGATAATTGTCTCACCGCAACAGTGAGACCTGGAGGATTGAAGGAGGCTTGGCTGACCCACGATGCCAACATGGCACTCTCAGCGTCTCCACTTCGAGCCGACACCACACAGAGTGCTCCGACTATCCGCCCCACAGCCTGTGCACATGCATAGCTTTGGCATGTGAATATGCGAAATGTCACTTGTGCTAGATGCACTTCAGTCCCTTATTAAAAACTACATTGTGACATGAAAAATTCAGTCAACTGGAGGATACAGCTTGCGTTACTCTACTCTCAAACATTGAATTCTATGACGCTAAAGCATCAGCAAGAATTGTGCGAGTGTAGCCAGGGCCGAGAATCCTCTGCAAAAATTGCTGCCTTCGTCTAACTGCACGAGCAGAAAGCAGTTAGACTAATGTCTACTAGTATGTGCGCCATACGTGACGGTGAAACTTTTCCGTATTGTGTCCGTTAGATCTTTGCAAGTCTGGTCATTACCCATCATGAAAGTCCTGGTCATGACCTAGTCTGTCCCTGGTTTATGCTATTGTAGATGGGCTTGTAGTTTGCTAGCAGGGAGAACAGAACGAATCACCTGTTCTACATTTGATGCCAATGTGAGCTGCGCAACCTCTTTGGTCTTCTCCTTCAGCTTTGCCTTCTTCACCATTTGAGCCAAGTCCGTGCCGCTCTCCTCGCAAGTTTGCACCATGCTCTCCGTCGGCTGAGAGCAACACCGGCAGAGAGACTGTAGGATCAGCAACTGTTCGAACCTAATGACGTGAACAATAAATATTAGCGCTGCCATGTTGCCAAACCTTATGACTCGTTGGAAGTGAAGAGATGGTTTTCACGAGTGCTTCAACACGGATCACCCCCTCCACCTTTCCAGCTTCCCGACACACTTGCGTACCTTGAACTTGCATCGGATTGCCGGGAAGGCAAAGGTAAATCCTCCATCTCTCAGACGCTGCTCCATTTCATCCACTGCCTCTCCGCTCCATCCAAACGAGCCAAAAACCCCGCAGGGTTTAGCACGAGCTTGTGGGTCTTGAAGAATGGCTCCGAGGGCCTCCTGCATGGGGCAACAACCGAAAAGGAAAAATGGCCATCGCATCTTATCAGCCATGTGCATACCAGCTGATCCGTCGTAGTAGCCTGATTCACCTTCCTCTTGTAAATAAAAAGCAATGCAAAGTTAGATTTCGAGGGCCCGATAAAAAAAGGATCATTCGAACTCAAAGGTCTTTCTTAATTCAACCAGCTTTAAAAAATGTGAATAACGGCTGTCGTGTTGTAGTATGATTCTTTTTATGCATGCTTACAGAACTTCAGGTGCTAAAGATATTATTTTCATAAATTTGCTGTCACGAGCAAACCACCCTAATGAACACAGGCTGCTAGCAGCAGATTCAACTTTGCTATGTCGTGCTAGCAAGCAACTAATAGAGGCTTAATCTGGAGCATGCACATATCAAGCTGCGGTCAGAGTCTTTCATGATGCTGCAAAACACCTCAACCAGTCTATCCTGATAGTGAGTGAGAAAATCAACGAGGAATTCGCATCCCGACCTGTACAGGCGTAGGCATGTGCCCTGCCAACGTCGGACTCCCGATCACAAAACCGGAGCACTTCTTCACCAAGGCTGCTACTTCGGTCGCATCATGCAGCTCACAGTTCAATGTTTCACAGCCCACCCCCGCCTTCAATATGCCGCGGCTGCCCCTCCCAGCACCCAACTTCTGCCTCATGAGACAACAGCAAAGACGATGCGCTAGCGACAATTTACAACCATACGAACTTGTCCCACAGGACAAGGGAATATGGGAATAGCATGTGCCGTTTTCTTTCATCAAACACCATTCTTGAATTGCAGATCAGGCGTCATGTTTCAGGCACGTTCACTGCATCTGAATAAAGTTTAGTGGTGCAACTAATATCGCAAGACTTCGGTTGAAGGACCTTCACTCAGCGCCCTAGCAGGTCTTATGGTAAACTTCATCTTCACTGGTCAGCCAGGAAAGCAATGGTTCTTTGTAAGAAAAACAGACTTTTTAAGTTGCAGCTTACCATAGCAAGTGATAAATTCCGAAAGAAAACAAATTCTCAGCAGCTGCGGTTGCCCTTGTTTCAGATTCAAAGTGTTTGGCTCATATGCTTGTGCATTGCCAAACGAGCACATCAGACACTTAAACAATAGCGAAACTGCATGATCCTTATCTGCAGCACCCCAAATGTTGCTCACCTGATGGCCTGTGCCATGGCGGAGGTATTCCCATAAGCTGAGGCAAATATCACAGCAACTGTGGAGTCGGCTGCCTGCTTCAACTTTTCAGCCGTCCACTGCGACACAATCCATGATTCAACACGGATTCAGCCAACCAGGCATGTAAGGTCTCAAATGGCTAAAAAACATCAATTGACGAGTTCAGGAGTTGCTGAGCGAGACACAATTATTCTTAACTCGTTCTTGGAGCTATACGGCCAGAATACGGATTGAAACGTGACGCTCTTTCTTGCAATTATGAAGGACTGAAACTATTGAAGCATGTGAATGGGGCCCACCTCCTTATATTCGCGGACAAGCTCTGTGAGACTTGAGCGGACAATAGGACCGTGCATGGGGCAAATCGCGGAAACAATCAAAGAGTTGTCTGCCGGATTCCGAGTTATGACAGCAGCCTGACTGATGCTGAGATTGAGCAGCTTTGCCACTGATGACCAAATATAACCCAAGTCCGCCTGCAAGCAGAGGAGCCACAAAACAATAAAACTGAGAAAATCAATCCGAAAGCATAACATAGACAAATCACCCAATAGAAACGTGTGGACATGCCTTTCTTTACCTAAGCATATGAAATTGCTGTTGGGTTGCTGTTTTGGCAGCACGCAATGCCCCAAGAGTTGCAGCCATGACTTCCTTTCTGATTACACACTGCCGGCTGAGCAGCAATTCAACGTTGAGACTCTGTCATACAAAATTGACTGGTCGAGCACCTACGTATATTTTTCATGCTACAAAATACTAAACACGACGACGTGCGAGGGCAAGCAATAAAAAACTGCCCCTTCTATCATTATCAAAATACAAAATGGTCTACCCTGTTTCATCACCTTAACAACATCGAGACCCTGCTTTCCTGAGTAGGAGGGCGCTGCAAATTGGCCCGAAATCGGCAGTTTATCCAGCGCTGCTTCGGCCTGGGAGATACCCAAAATGCGATCCCTCTCCGGTTACTCTCAAAGCCACTGCAGGATGTTCCTTGCTCATAAAAAGACCCTTCGCCCGCTTTACACCATTAAATTCATCTCATGTAAGTGTATCTGATGTCAAACAGCATGAGGCTAAAAACCCTCTAAAGACTTGTCCAACGGCCATGTCGCGTCTCTTGCTGCAACATCTGCTTGAATCTGTGAGATGCATACTGCGTGATGTGGAGTAACACACACAGCGAGAGACCAGCAATGAATAAACGTTTCTGTACTTCAAGCAACCTATGTCTGCTCCTAAAAACTTGCTTGAAAAGCTCAAGTTGGAAGAGCAAACCTGGCGTGCCACTGGTGCGAGCATGCAGTCAAAAAAGAAACGCCAATGTTCGCCGTACGCTTCAATACCGCCTGTGTCGAAGTCATTCTCCGTACAGATATGCGCACTGCAGCCCAAAAGCCAAAAGCTGGCTCAGCAAGGCCCAGAGAAAAGATGCAGATTGTTGACTTACACGAGCACGGGGGCTTTCTCAGATCGTTTCAATTTGCAGTGATAAATTCACTACATCATTACACTATTAATAAAGGGCATGCAATATTATAGCTGTTCGACAGTCTTCTTTCTGTAAAGAAACTAAAACATATCTCACGTGAAATGCACTTTCGCAAACTCTGCCCATCACGGTCATTCACGTTAAAATAAGCAAACTAAGTTATCTCAAATTTTCCTCTGGGGCTAGCAACTAAACATTTCATCATCACTTTTCCTGAATTGTGCACTTAGACCCAACATCCTACTCATATAAAGCACACCGAGAAAAGGCACCTGAAGAACTTCTGAGAGAAGAGCAGCATCGAGGAGGAGTCGTAAGTGGCCATGCCATCGGGCCAACGGGGAGTCGGCAGGAGGATGAACTGAAGGATACGGCCTGCATGAGGAAGAGAGGCACTCCTCTCCATCATTACACGAGATGAATGTGAGATGGGTGACAGAAGGACTTAAATGAAATTCATAAAGTAATATACATGCTTATACATCTGCAAAACGAAATGGGCAACGATCTGCCGAGACAGGAAGGTCTTTTTGCTGCCCAGAGTTACAATCTATAGTCCATACGGAGTTATAGGCATGATCCACTCCTCCCCCAAACAAAGACGAGTGCTAAGAGTTGAATGGTGAGTAGATTTTCAGAGTTTATGATCGAAGTAGCTTGGGCAAAAGTCAGCTCTCACATCGACTGCACAAGGAAACATGCATCAATTCTTCTCCTGAAGAGCAATTCTACCTTGAAGCGATGGGCATACCTTCACCGAGGTCGAGACTATCTCCGGGCCGCACCACGGTGATGTCGAACGACTGTTTCAGCATATCGTCCGGAAGGAAATTCGTTATCAATTTGGCGGCCGGATTGGAGCAGTAAACCTTAAATGGTCCAGCTGCACGTTTGGAACGTAAAGGCGGGATTTCAGGAAGAAACCAGTGAACATCAACCCGGAAAACATAGCAAAAATATTTTCGTCTTTGGACAATGACGTAATCGGGTTCCTCTTCCATGCCAAACATAGGAGCAATTACGACCCAGAGTTGAACATGTTTGGTAACGATATGTCCGCACCCAACGTCACTATAACGAGAATGACGAAGTGCTTTTCAAAGCTCATTGCCAGCTAAGACACGTGGAAGCACCTAAGGTTCGAACGACAGGACAACACAGTTTTTGTAATCTATCAGCAAGGAATGGAAGGCTTCAAACAGGCAAACCTACGATGAAAGGACAACGTAGGCTCAAGACAGGGCCAAATCCAGATTAATTGGAATAAATCCAGAACTTTGCGTTCCATGCCACATTTGATCAGTAATATTGCAACATCAAGCTGCAGGATATGAAGTTTGACAGACGGATAGTGAATTCTGCATTGGAGATAAAAGCACAGCTTACCTTCTGCTCCTCTGGCTGTCGCCAATGCGAGCAGACTCTCCACTCTCTTGGGACTAAGATGACCAATAATAAGATATTTGATAGCATCCACACCCATGTCACGCTGAATGGTTTCTATGAACGCATCTTTGAAGGCTTGGTCAGGAAGGTCAATGAGAGCTGTCCCGTTGGCACCAAAAATGAGATACGAATTCTCCGTAGTGCCCTGTTTCAGGCCATATTCAACCTGCTCACAGGAAGATTCAGAGTTCGGGGTAAAGAGCATTGCTCTTTCATAGCTCAAATCGTGCTTATGCTCCTCCCTCACCGGCATGGGCAGATAGCTATGGCAACCATTCGCGAATGTTCTCAATACAGTTCGTGCATTTGGTCTAGCTTCAACAGTCAGTTCCGGAACTCTCTATAATTTCTTTTCTCCCGACTTCTTATTTTGATCGTATTGAACTTTCTGTGCTACCACAACATGATCAAGTGACATCTACCGTCAACAGTCAAGGATCTCCACTTGCAGCCTGTTTGTAGAGCTCATCGAGTTACACAGACGAAATCCGTCAATTCCACCCTTTCATGCTCACTTCTCTCTTAATTCCATCAGGCTATAGATCACTTGAACCATCATATCCTTTCCTAAACTGTACAATTGTGCAGAAAAAGCCACAATATCAGTCCGTCTTCTCGCATAGTTAATGAAAGTTCTAATTTTTAATCGGCAAGAATTGAATTTTCCGATACCTCAACTTTTTGGATCCAATTCCCCATTAACCTGAAATTCTTTGATAGAACAGAGACAGAGAGACGCCCTTTGAGAAATTCATACCTCAAATTTGAGTCGCTCGGTACAACGGCCTCTGATGGCTGAGATATCCTTGGTAATCTTCAAGATTCGCACATCCGAAATCTGGCTCAAGCAGCATAGCAGGAGTCAAACACACAAGCAATGGGAAAATGAACGAGGTCTGCTGGCCAATCCAACGAACACTAAACCTCAAAGAAATTCATAAAGAGCAACCCTTCGATTGGCTAGAGAACTCCGGGGTTTTAAACAACAAAAAACTTGTTTCACCACCCAGAATTCTGCGGTGAGTTATGCCTCTCAGGGTGAGAATATATTTCAGCGCAACATGCAGCATCCAGAAAAACTACATACACTAGACACTAGAAAACTACTTGAAACGGCTTCTTGTTGTACTGTGATAGAACGTAATTTGACGGGTATCCTGCCTCAATAGTATATTGTTGAAACAAGTCGACCTCGACATTGTCTAAGTCTTTGTCTACAACCTTCTGATTCCTTGCCTGTGCACCTACAGTTTGCGGATACTGATGAAAGGGTGTGCGACTCTTGGTCCTACTAACGCAATTTTTTTGAAAATCTCGAGAACGAAAGCCAACAATGTCTACAGTGTAATAAATGTAGAGTAACAGAGGAGACTCGTAACCAATCTGTCATGAGTCATGAATGCATGACGCCTTTCCGCTGAAGAACTTATTTGCCCGATAGGGAAACAAGCAGTCGACACAAGGCATTTTTATGGCACTCGTTGCATAGTTTCTGAGATGCGAAAACATTCAGGACAACATGCAAGATCCGACTATTTTGGCGCCCAATGAAAGATGATTGGAAGTCCCATTCCGCTTGCATGTTACTTATTGCAGCGGTGGAAGTGGAGGAAAGGCACTCGCTATTAATTGAGCTTTTATTTCCTCTTCTAGGCCAATTGTTCTTGTTTGAAGCACGCCAATCCTGTTCATAATTTCCTTCTCTATAGTCGAACAGTTCCTTCTGTTTTCAGTCTACATTGCGTCCTTTGTCAGCCAGTTCAGCCTTCAAGTCTGACAAGACGAACCTTGACAATGACCTCAAATACTCGGCTGCGGACAAGGCAAGATTATCAATTGAATTGCAGGAAAGAGCATGCGCGAACATTGAGACTCCATATGGAAGATGCGATATTTTCAAATAAAAGCATATCTTATTTGTTCTGCTAGAACTAACAATCTCAATTACACCTGCACTGCCAGTTGGACACCAAAACTTGACATACCTGCTTGACAAGAGCTGAAGGTGGCGGCCCCGGAGGAGAGGATACAGCACTAGCAGTGGCTACCCCATCAGTTGGGGTTGGTCCAGCACGCACTGGAGCACACCTCCCAACCTGTATACACAATTCCATTGCATTAGGTGAAAAACTGACGCCCACTTGCCTTATCCAATCAATGGTTGATCAGAGTTTCTACGAGATCTCTGTGGAGGAGAGCATCTCCAATCTACTCGAACTGTGGTCTAAGCTGCTTCAAAAAATTACCTGTAAGCTACATTCCATTAAACATGGATCATGTACAACAAGAAGTACAGCATCCCGCACCCCGCCGTCTCCTGTTTTGTGTTACGGAGAGACTAACGTACTCACTGTCCAGCACGCAGATGGGAGAACACTCCTAGTGCTACAACCCAAGTTTTTGGCCTAATGCTACAAGCTAAAATCTTGAAAGACTTAGTTCAGAGGCACATTTCCTAGCGAGCCCATATGACGCCGAAGCTCTCATAGCGATACATGAGTACTCGAGATTTAAAATGCGCAATTGCTTGTCTAGGGTCCTTCATTCCGCAATGAACAACATTTCAAAGTGAAGGACCTAACCATCAGATTAACTTCAACCAAAAAGGTGGCTTTCCATTAGAGAAATGGACAACCTAGTCTCTTGCCTTCTCAAATTGGAGTAAAGAAATACGTAAACGCTTTTATAATTAAGCGACAAAGAACCCTCAAGCGAGAACCTACGGTGAGGCAAAAAACTGTATGTCGAAGTTCATTTAAATGAGAATCTATGCAGGGTGCAAAGGTAATCCACAATTTCTATAATCTAACCTTAGTCCTTATCCATTGCAAATACACCTGACGGACCCCTGCCAGTAGTTTTCTTGAGAGCCCGCCACCTGTCCTATATGGCCGTCAATAATGCGCGTACCTCCTGGCCGAGTCTCAAAGAACTCAACCGCAACTCCTTCAAACCATTCCAGTCATGCCTCGTGCAGAGACTCGAGCAGTGCCTCTTGCACTCCCTCTCTCTCTTGCCTCCGTGCTGCCAGAAAGCGGCAAGGCGCTCCCCGTTGACATTAGCCATCGCTCCATGAGAAGGCAGCGAGCCACCAACACGTGCCTGCGCGAGAGGAGCTGCTAAGGCCCTGTGCGCAGAGCAGACCGCCTCCATGGCTGCCACAGGCGACAGGCGACGCCCAATGCCCGGGAAGGAGGGGGCGCTAAAAGAAGAGGTCGCGCCCGCGCCGGGACGGAGCGAGGGGCCGAGGGTAGGGATGGCCGTAAAATTATTATTTTTTCTTAAATTGATTTTAGACTAGTATTTTTAAATGATGGGCGGTCTAAAACTAATATTTACATTGCTATTTTTGCACATGATGACGTCACGTCATGTCATGGTGATGCCACACCACGGTGAGTGAGTGCGGCCAACTGTTGGCGGCGAGTGCCGACTTTTGTCACAACTTCTACGGGCCGTACGTGTCCCGCATGCCGTACAGATTAAATTTCATTACAGTTTAAATTTGGTCATAATAGTATTTAATTTTATTCGCTTAAAAAAACCCCGTTTAAAATCGATTATGTATAAGGGGGCGACTATTTACAGTGTACGGATTCTGAATGTAGTGTACGATTTCGCCGGGCAGCAAAAAAATCATTTTTTTGGTTGCCCGGCGCTGTTTCATATTTTTTAGAATAGATACAGACCTTTTTTCGTCGGATGTACGGATAGTGATTTGAAATGTACGAAGCGCGCGCGTCTACAAGGTAGAAGGGCGCAACACGTGGAGCGACATGATTGGTGCGGCAACATATGACGTGACAAGTATGTTTGGGACCGTGACGTGACGAAACGAGACGCGAAAAAAGTGGAGTCCGCGGACGGCAGTCGGAAATGGCCGGAATTAAAACTGACAGAGAAAGATAGGGCACATAACGTAGCGTGTTTCAGGAAAAATCTGTCAGTTTTTATTCCCGCCATTTCCGACTGCCGTCCGCGGACTCCACTTTTGTCGCGTCTCGTTTCGTCACGTCACGGTCCCAAACATACTTGTCACGTCATATGTTGCCGCACCAATCATGTCGCTCCACGTGTTGCGCCCTTCTACCTTGTAGACGCGCGCGCTTCGTACATTTCAAATCACTATCCGTACATCCGACGAAAAAAGGTCTGTATCTATTCTAAAAAATATGAAACAGCGCCGGGCAACCAAAAAAATGATTTTTTTGCTGCCCGGCGAAATCGTACACTACATTCAGAATCCGTACACTGTAAATAGTCGCCCCCATGTATAAACTAGAAAATAATTTTCGCACTTGCTGCCATCCCTAGCCGAGGCCGAGGGCACTACCTCGCTCGCACTGGGTGACCGTACTGACCTGTACGGTACCTTTACCGTACGGTACTGTACGGGCGTCATCGTACTGTACGAAACAAACTGCGGCTCGCTGAGGCTTCCAGTTTGCAAACGTCATGATGTACGAAAGCGACTACGTGGTACGTCCCCGTCGGACCACGCTGTCGTCATCACTCACCGGTGATTGCGTCAGTACCCGTCAGCGAATCGCACGCTGGCTCCGTACGGAAATCCGCGGGGCGGGTGAGAAAAGGGGGGGTTGGCAAGTTGGCATTCGCCTCGCGATGGCGATGATGGCGTCAAAGGCGCATAGACAAAACCAACATGGGGAACCACGAGGAAGCAAGCGGTCACGAAGGACCCGAGGGCCGACAGGAGAAAGCGACGCGCTGAACTCTGCCACGGCTCTGGAAGCAGTCGCGAAGGCCGCCCATGGCCATGCATGGCCCATGGGGCGCGCCGCGCATGCATATCATGCGGGCCGGCGGGCGGGCGGAGGGCCCCGGACGGCCAGGACAGGAGGCAGTAGCAGAAGCCAAGCACGACATTTTCTCTGACGCGGCAGGCTGTGATTGGCCGCTCTAGACAGTTTCAAACTGGCGACGCGTCTGCCCGCGCCATTGAGGCGGCGGGAATCCTACGTGGAACGGCGTCCGAATCTTGGCGCTGTTTCATTGGCTCCGAAAAATACGCCAGCCAATGAGATACCGCAGGGAATGTGCCACGTGGATGCTCGAGCACCTGCCACGTCAACCTTAGTGCCACGGAGGATGCCGGGTGTCCGTTTGGAGAGTAGTCGTCGTGGCGCGGTTGTGCGAGCGTGGAGGAAGCAGAGCACGGGGCGCCATGGGCGGGCGTGCAGGGGAGGTTGCGGAGGGGAGTTGAGCAGGCTGTTTCAGGGGGGCAACTTGCATTAGGGCTAGAGAGCTGATATAGGGTTGCAGGTTCTACAACACTTTGCTGTGGTGGATTGAAGGCAACTGATGATGGAGAGACTAAACAAATTGGCGTAGGAAAAGAATAACAATCACGAAAGGGTGGATGAGGATCAAGTGCAGGGCGTATCGGGCATCCCGCACCGCCCTTGCTGTGTTTCTTAAGTGCTTTTTGATTTGAGTGGCTATCGTCGAGTCGACAAGTCCTATCTGTAGATATTGACAGCAGTAGTCATGGTTTTGCTGCAAAACACATGGGAGCTGCTTCTCTTGTCGCTGCAGCCTGTGGTTGAATTCATGCTCCTGTGCGGCGTGGGAGCATGGCTGGCTCAACCATCAGTGAATATTTTTCCATCTGATGCTCGAGATTCTTTGAATAAGGTGACATATGGCGAAAACGAGGTTACCTGAATTTTTTCTTGCTTGTGTCCTTAGGAAATATGAATTGAACTGGTCGGAAGAGGCGTCAGAACAAGCTGAGCTTGCAGAAGTTTAGGTCGAAGACTATCATATAGGAACCACAAACACCAAATTTCCTGCCAAGCTTTTTACTGAAATCAGTCAGACACTAGATGCCGATCCAGAGTTCAATGTTTTCGGAGAAACTTCCTGGCTTAGCTTGTTGTACCTTCTTAATCTGCTTTAAACCTCAAATGGCACCGCATCTTTGAAAGAGCAGTAGGAAACCTGACCCTTTGGTTCTGCTGCTATTCCATCTTCCCTTTGATTTTTTTTTTTCGGGCTGTGAGATAGATTTGACGTGACACCACTTCAGTTTTCAATGAAGCTTTTCTTACCAGTAAGTGGTGGGTTAAGTCATTCAGTATGTGGAATCTAATGGTGGACTATGGTCTTTATCTTTTCTTGTCTTTTTCTTTACAGCTGGTGTTCTTTGTTTTCTCGCCAGCATTTGTGTTCAGCAAACTGGGAGATGCTGTAGATGCAACCAAGGCCATTGAATGGTACAACTCAGCACCTTGGCACTTGATCCTTGTGTAATGGACTACATTTTTATTCGATATCGAAAAATTGTCTCAATTGTCTCAGTCGGATGTTTTCGTTCCAGGATGATTTTTTTTGACAAAGACTCCTCACCTGAGAGAAAATGTTAGAGACTATCAACCTGGAGTATTAAATCTTCTTCACAACACTGGACACTACGTTCAGTAGCGCTTTTTCTTTGATGTCGAGTCTCACCCTGTTTCCCATTGAAAACACAGGGCGGCCTTTTCTCCTCTACTCAGCCCTCCGCAACCATCCATTTGTCTTCCCTATTGCGTCTTACATCCATTCCAGCTGGTTCACCTCCTAGCAGCAGTAAAGCTTGCTGTAACTTGGGTGGCAAGCATCACAAAGCAGCAATGATTTTAGCGGGTTTTAATCTGCTTGAAAGTACTCTAGCATTTTTCTCTATTCAGCGACCACCGGGCAACTTGAGAACTCGGAGTGGGCGATTGTATGTGGCAGGTGGTATCTGCCGGTCAATGTGCTGATAGTCTGTGCTCTTGGGTACGTGATCGGCATTTTAGTTGTGTGGATCTGCAAACCTCCTCAACAATTTCATCGCCTTACAATTGCATGCTGTACCATTGGTACGAACCTCACACTGTGTACTACCTTTGGATTCTTATGGTTGTTAATAGGCTCCCACACGTCTAAAACGACGAATTGTTTCATAGTTATCGCATAATACGGTGTTGGAGGGCTTCCTTTTGCACAGTCCATTTTCAAATTGGTGTTCAGTGTAGTTATCCTTGGAATAGAGGATTCATCTGTTTTTTGTGTGCATTTGTTTGGTTAAGCCAGGCAACATTGGGAATCTCCCCTTAGTTCTCGTTGACGGCGTATGCAGCGATACAGCAAATCCCTTCGGTGATGAAAAGCATTGCCTGGAAGATGGAGTGGCAAAAGTAACTTTTGGCATGTGGGTGAGTACCAGAACCACCACAAGCAGACGCTTATGTATGAATGGGAAAAGGGTTTCCCATTGCTTTCCACTCGTGCTTTCAGCCACTCGGCTTGACAGTTACATTCAGTCGAGTAACAAGGCTAGAGGAGCTTTCGAGCTGCTGAAGGAAAGCGAAGTGGCATTTTGATACTCTGTTCGCATTTTTAGTGGCTTCCGACATCTTTGAAAAGGTCAAAAGCGTCTCCTAATTTCCACTTTGCTGGAGGTTCAGATGGCTGTCTTTGTCATGTGGACATTTATCTACAACTTCCTGAAGCCGCAGGAGGTACCTGATTTCGAAGTTGTTGGTGGAACAGCAGATCATTTAGCAGGAGTAACACACGATGACAAGGCCTTGATTTTCCCATTGAGGAACGGTACTGCAGCTTCCTCAGAAGGTAGCGAGGTGCTCGAAGTAGTAACGAAGATGGAAAAGCATAGCGACTTCGCGGAAGGCAAGGGAGAAGACGGGTCTCGCGGGAGTACACTGCAATTGACAGAGACAAGAACGAGCATAGAAGCGTGCAATATCGCTGTCACAGAGCTGGATGTACTCCCTAACACAAGAGATGGACAAGGCAATGAAAAGGAGAGAGCAGGTCAAGGGGAGGATATGATACCGCAGGCAGAGGAAAACCATTTGGAGGACCCTCACCTTTCATTGGATGGGAGGAAATCCTCCCGCATGGTCTGGAAACGGAACGGGGATGTGATGTACCAGCAGCTGCTGGTACCTAAGGTGTGAATTAATGACAAGATAAAGAATTAAAAGTTCATACCTGCATGAATGCAAGGTTGCTGCGTTTTCAACCGCACTGTAAGCTGCACTTAAATGCATGCATAGTGAATTGATACTCGGGGAAGAAAGTTAAGCCATTGCATTTTCACTTGCGAATCCAACAATAGGGACGTAATAACCATTACTTCGACCTTGCATTCTGTGACTTTGTGGCTCTTTTTCTTAGAGTGCTTGTAGAATGATGGAATCTAAACAGGGATGTGCACGGGTGTTAATCTATTTTTCATGAGCTCCTTTGCTTAAACAATTGAAATCCTGCATGAGGCCATGCAGGCCATGGATCAGGAGAGTCCTCAGCCTGCTAGTGGAACTGAACGTATTTGTCCCCCATGGGAAAATTTACGAGTATGGAGGCGATGGCTTATTGCCAATGGGAAGCTCCGCGACATCTTTACACCTCCGACAACTGCTGCGGTAATGGGAACAAATTGAATAGAGGGGTGTAGCCTTAGCTTGCTGCTCTGCGACCATGCATTTGTAAGGCTGGACGACACAGAGAGACTGGGCAGGGCGGGTCTGGGATAGCTCTTCAGGAGGCCTTGACAGCCAGCTTCTTGATGGGAGTAGCAGTATGATTTTAGGACAATGGAAGAGGACTAATCTGCACTGTCCATTGCAAACAAACATCAGACCTTGTCATCTAAGTTCCAAGTAGCTGACTGTTTCATCCTGACTGGTTTCACTTATCACTGCACTGCAGGCTCTAGCGCTGATAGTTGGAGTGATTCCTCCCGTAAAAGGCCTTTTTTTCGGTCCAGGAGCTCCTTTGCAGTTGCTCACACATACGCTTGATACCTTGGGGTATGCTTCCAGAACCCACAGCTTATGCAAAGAATTCACTTTGAAAGGGAAACTGTGGGTTACCGTGACAGAGACGAATTCGGTGCTATGAACTGCATCTTCCTGTTTGGGGAATCATTTCAAGGGGCTTGAATAGATAGTTGATCCTACACTTTGGCGCCATTGCAGATCCTTGAACTGAGATAATCTGCTGTCTTTTTTCACCCATGTTTGAATCTGCGCGAGTGTCCGCACCCAGCAGATTGATGTCGTGATGCTCGTGTGTAGGGGGGCCTTAATTCCTTCGATGTGTGTAACTCTCGGCGGAAACTTAGCACTAGGTGAGCTCTTTGGATGTCATTTGAGCCCCTGGAGATGTTTGCGATTGTTGCGTTTCTAGTGACTGTTCTACCTTGGTTGACTTCTTGTTTATCTTCGCAAATGTGGTCGCAGGCCCTGGACGGACTGCTCTTGGAATGAGAACGATTGTTGGAATCACAATTGCTCGGCTCGTTCTGCTGCCCCTCGTGGGCTTAGGAGTCGTGCCAGTAGCTGGCGGCTTGGGACTCATTCCTCCACAAGACCCCATGCTGCGTTTTGTTCTTCTCCTCCAGTTCGCGTGTCCGACCGCCATCAATCTTGGTTTGTAGCCGTGCCTAACCTGCATTTAAAACAAGGGAAATTTGCATTTAGAGTTTTTTGAGTTGACGCACGATTTATTTAATCATTCGTTCACGATTCGCGATGCATGGATTCACTGAGACGATGATATCAAGGCACACGCAGGAGATGGAGTTAATGGATGTGTTTGCTGGGAAATACAGGAACTGTGGCGCAGCTTCACGGTGTGGGGGCTAGTGAAGCTTCTGCAGTACTGTTTTGGGGATATCTCTTGTGTGGCTTTCCGCTAATTGGCTTCATGGTGATCTGCTTCGCTCTCTTTTTCTGATGCTGTGAATGAGGTAAGCAGGCCTTTCTACCCCCTTAATCAGAGTCAGACTATCTCACATTAAACCGTAAAGGGAACAAGATCTTCTAGGTGCTGTGGCTTAGGCCCGCCAATGGCCAGGCATGTGTTTAGTTTGTCCTGGAAATGTGGTGATGTGGAGCAGAGTGCTGTAAATGGTGAGTTCTCTCAATGAAGGGTGTTCCGTGTTGGCTTCACTCAACCATCCGGTCCCAGCTAGCAGTGAAGCGGCCGTTGCATTTTTGTACCATACATCATTAAGCCCTTCGTGTCCGTCTATTTATCTTTTTAAAAGCTGGAGAGTTCGGAGTATTTAATGTTGCTTTGGTGCTCACGTTGTTGTCCCTTAGCAGTTGCTGTTCGTCAGGATTCGTTTTTTCGGGAGCATATGACGAGAATTTCTTCCCTCCTTCAAAAAAAACGAGGGGTCTTTTTTCCGGCCTCGCCTTCTCCAACAATGCTCTCTTGGGAAAGATCACCGGAAATGAATAACGTCTAAGGAGACTCTGTCGTCATTTGCCGTGAGAGCGCCCCCTTGCTAAGGCGGCTTTGAGGACAGTTTCGCTTCTTTCAATTTTTTTTTTTTTTTTTTTTTTCTAAATATGCTCAGAGCGAGAGAAACGCGTGAAGTAGTAGATGCCTCACGGTTATGAGACAAAAGTGCCAGAGGGTGGGAGGAATCTTTTCCAGTCGCTTCATTTTTTTCGATATCTCATTGTCGAGCGGCTTAAGTGCTCGAGAATAAGTACTGCGGAAGGCAGGTCAAGGTACAAGGGAAGGTGACAGTAAGCTGGGATATTGTCTGCAGTGATGATGCAGCAGGTTGCAATACTTCTGCAATTTTGTACGCAAGTACTTTACAATTTTTTTTTTTTCCCAGTAAGAAAATCGGAACATGGCTCACATTTTATGTGATCGTTTGTGCTGTAACCTGTCGTTAGGCCTCGCGGGATCGTTTCACATGTGGCTAACTTTCCTTTCTTTTGCCGGTCATTTGTGACCTCAGCATATTGGTTCTACATGTTGCCTTTCTTCATGTACGTTTTAGATTTTGTCGCCGTCGTGAGATCAATGCAAATGTTTTCTCTGTGCCGCAGTTGAGGCTTTAGAAGCAACGAAACAAACGATTCACGAGGATGAATTCCTCGTGAACTGTTGAATCCAACGCGTTCATCCATTGGCAATGGTTGGCTGGATTGTCAACTAATGGTTCGCAACCACTGCCAATGGTTGTCCCAGTTGTTCGAGTGTCCGTACAGTCCGTGGTCCTCCCCTGAACGTTTCGGCGTGTTCGCCAGAGACCGAAACCCGCGAAGCGAACATGGGTCTACCGTACGGTACGACACAGCATGTGCCGTCTCCCCAGATCTGGGCCGTCCATCCCGCGATCCGACGGCTCCCGTCGCGTCCCCGCCCCCACCCACGAGTCCCGCCCCCCGATCGACGGCCCGCCGCCCGCCACGCCGCCCTCCCCGCGTGCAGGCGCTGCCGCGACGTGGCCCGCCCCCGCACGCGGGGACCGCCCCCCGTGACGTCACGCTGCCGGGCGCTCCTGGGCCGGCTGGATCCACGGAGGGGCGGAGCGGCTAACGTGGCCGCGCGCGGGGACGCCGCTTTTAGGGCTAAGGGCCGCGCGGGCGGTTCCGTACGGGGGGGAGGGGGGGGGCGCGAGGGAGGGGAGGGGGAATGGACGACAGAGTTGGAGGAAAGGACGGAGGTGGAGGAAGCGGAAGCGGTTTTAGGTCAAAGAGGTGGTGCATAAGGAAGTTAGGGTTTGGTGAAGGATGTACAGCGTGGAAGGATAGTTGTGCAAATGTAGTGCAGCGGGGAAGATGCTGTCGCAAAATGCTGGATACTGCGAGATGAAGACCCTCAGCTCTAGTTGCAAATTCAGGACAAGAAGTAGTCAAGACTTGCATCAGCTGCGATGGATGGGGTTGTCATCTCTCCGTCTGATGTCCATGTGCTCTTGGTCGATGACGAGCGTCTCTCACGACTCGTAGTCGGGAACCTTTTAAGAAGATGTGGTTACCAGGGTGAGCGCGATGCCTGTGGCTATAACTCCGTCTCTTTTTGTCCGGCAATGCTAACCTGTGGTCGCATGCCACGTTAAAATCAGAGATAGGATGGCTGCCTGTAAAAAGGATCTGCGGGACGTTTTATATTTTTAGACCCCTAGCTTCCGTCGGTCCGTGAACTCAAACGGGCAGTGAGTCGTTTACTACGACATCTACCCGCCAGTCTGCTTTAGTTTTTCTACACTTAGGCGTATTTGAATACTTGTCTCAGTTGCTTGTTACGTGTATTGGCCGCTTATGAAGGGTTCTATGCAATAAACCAAGATAGACGAGATGACGCAGGGGGATCTAGGCGGTGGTTAGTGGAAGCCTTACGTGGTAGGCTATTATGTTTGCATTACTGTAGAAATTCATCGAGATCTGTATGCTGCCGACTGTGGCATCCGGGTGAACAAATCTCGGTTGCACTAAAAGTTTGGCCACGATGACGTTTTACAAGCTATTCGGAAACTCTGAGCTCACTTTCAAATTTTTAAGATATTAGCTGGAAATGAAAGCTATCCATTGCTCCTTTATGTTGATTGAAAGGGGGTCAAGTTTGAAGTACTTGCCAGAGACCTTTTTCCATTGCTAAACTCTGTCATGCATGTCATGCTGCTGTCGCATAGCTGTGCGTCAATACGGCAGAGATTGATCTGGACGAGGTTAACATGAATTTGTCCCGGGCATACAAGTTTCCCCTTATTGAGGCTAACTTTTTAGGTCTTTCTATGGAGGCTACAAATTGAAAAGTTGTAGGGCGTGGCAAAGTTTAGTATTCGTTTAGGGCTTAGTAATCGCGCAGCCTAATTGGTCGGATTTGCTGTGAGATTGTGATGTTTGTAGTTTGTCTTTCATATGCTGCAACTGCTCGTGGGTCTCGTAGAGGTAATGGCCTTTACTGCATCTTCTGTTAAACTTACAGAAATGGAAGCGGGTGCAAATTGCTGCAGTCACCGTTGCAGATGGAGGGCAGGAGGCTCTGCGGATGCTGCAGGAGAAAGCTTACAATTTCAATTTGTTGCTTACAGTGAGTGGTCTTGACTTTCTTTCTTTCGGTACATACCTTTTTGGGTTCGTGCATTCTCGTCTAGCTGTCAACTGCTCATAGGTGGTTAGTGTCTGCACTGGTAAGGTCCAAACGTCTGAAGGTCAGAATTAGTGAGAGGAAAGTCCTTTTTGAAAAATATAACGTGGCTGCCCCACGTGCTGTAGAATCCACATAGTTGCTCGACAAGTTTGTTTGGGACTGTTTATTATATGGTTCATGATATGGTCGCGCAATTTACACGAAATAGTCAATGCTGTGAACATGGCTCCCTCTTTGGAATATCACTCGTGCTCAAAATTTATTGTAAAAGCCGATAGTGGCTGTTCATTGAGTGTTGTCCTGGACGAAAAGCAGTTTAAGCCCGAGGCTATTCAGGTCTGTCTCGCATAAAATCGGTAGTATTTTGGGCTACAAAGAAGTACTGTGCATGAAATGACACAGTTGTTCAATCCTTTGTGACCTGTCATCTCGTTTTTTCCATTGTATGGTAATTACGGTGGGGACTCTGGATGTCAGGACCTAATGATGCCGGGCATGAATGGACTTCAACTGCTTCAATATGTTCGGTCCAATCAGGCGCTGGATGCCCTTCCTGTTGTTAGTAAGCCACGCACAACTTTTCTTGGGGATTGCCAACTCTATCCACTAGGCACCTTAAGCAAAGCGAAAGATAGAGTGAGACTTAGTTCAGAAAGCCACTGGCTGTGTAAAATAGTTTGCAAACTCTGGCCATTAGATCCTTGGAAATTTTGTTGGATGTACAGCCAGGTTCTGTAACTTCTTTATAAGTCCATTCGACTGCCCTTTCGCATTGTCCCACAGCCCTCATTGCTTCGCACTCTTAATGCATCTTCTGCAGAAGTTCGGATAGGTCAGAATGACAGTGCGAATTTGTTGAAGATAATCCTATGCAAACCTTTTCTCTGGATCTAGCCACCTTGAACAATGCTCTAGCCAGTGCAGCCTTCACAGAGGATTTTGCTGCAGAAGTCGCATTCATTCTTATTTGCGGACAGTTGCTGTCTTTTCTATCTCAAAACAGAGAACTTCCCAGCTTCCTTCAACTTGTGCATGGAACAGCAGCATCTGCAGTGTGTAACACTTTGTAGAGTTTGTGAAATTTTGGCAGTGATGTCGTCCAATGAACATCAAGCAACTGTGGTCCAATGCATCAGTAGTGGTGCTGAAGAGTACTTGTTGAAGCCGATCACGAAAAAGGAGGTACAATACATCTGGCAGCATGTCTGGCGCCGCAGTCAAAGTCTGATTCGCCTCGCAGAGGGTCGAGTTCAATATGAGGTAAGCACAAGGAAGCATCAGCGATTCAGGCATCAAGATTTCCTTTCTGATTGATCCCATAGGATTTGGTGGCTTCCCCGCTTATGCGTTTCCTTCACATGGTCCATAGCATTTACAGGCCGCTTACAAGGTCTTATCCGTCTGATCTGCATGCAGTTTGCTCCAGAGCCATTTTGTTCTCTTAAGGTGCAGGACTGAGTACTTCTGCCATATATTTAGTGTTCTGAATGTTGAAGAAAATACTGTTCAAAGATTAAAAACCATGTAACTTTTATAGATCTGGACTTGCTGAATGCACTAAGTGTCCTATCCTTAATCGAAGCAATTTATAGTGTGTCAAACTGTATCTACCTGGCGAATCTCTTTCAACTACATGAGGACATCCGTCCTTGATGGCCTCTAGACTATCTGTACTTGTACCATAGATGGTTTTTTTCCTGCTGGTTGCCAACTCGTCAAGGTATACTTAGCAACATGTAACATTGTGCTGGATGACTGCAGGCGCAGTTGCTGGCCAGGGGAAGCGGAGCATGGCCAGAGCCTGCAAGTCTCACTCCTCTCATAGGGGCACTGCAGTCCTTGCGATCTTCTTCTGGTGGTGAGGGAGCACTCTTTGATCATCGCGCTATGTCCTCGGGAGGTGACACGCGGCCCACGCAGTCCGTCTCATCTGGAGGCATGGTGCATGGAGCCATAGGCTCAAACGATGCATATGGCAGGATGGCTGTTAGGGGCATGCCGCCACCGCAGCCTCGATCCGAAGAGTGCCGCTCAGGCATAGGACCCCTTGGTTCTCTTTCGGGAAGGTGTCCCTCCGATGTAGGTGCAGGGTTGGTAGGGCATTCGGGGGGAGGGAGCCAACAGACATCAGGGCACTTGCAACAGTTGGCTATGCCAGCATTGGGATGGGGTTTTCTTCCTCCAGGAGTGAAGGCAGTTGGTGGAGCCCTGCCTGGGATAGCTGCAGCCTCGGGCGGTGCTGCTACGGAGGATACTTTGGGGGGTGCAGGGGAGGCCCCAAGCTCGGGTGGTGGACCGAGTACTGCTCCCACGCAGTCTGTAGGGTGGATGAGCCGAGGTGTCACGCACTCTTCAGGGCACGAGACATGGCCAGGAACTCATCAAGGATGGCGTCCTAAAGCTGCTTCCACTGAAACCTATTCTACGGAGGCTGGTCGGGCGCTAACGGAGATACAATCTGTGTCAGGTGGGGAGGGCTGCTCGGGAAAGGCTGGTGGGTGGGGTATGGACGAGCAAAGGGCAAATTCAGGAGGCTGGCAACAAGGAAAGAACAATCAGGGAAGTAAGCTGCCTCCCGAACTCCAATGGGCTCAACCGAGTTTTACCACCACACAGCAGGCCGAGGAGCGAATGGGGCCGCCGGGTATTCCAGCAGATCTGCAGGGCAGCGAAAGAGGCTCTCATATGGGCAGAGAGGCCCAGTCTTTCGCTGTTGCTGGTGTAAATGATGGTGGCAATTTGACGACATCACTGGCGGGAAGTGGCGCGTCTCTTACTCAGCAGGGTATTCAAGGATCCTACGAAACCCCTGGGATGTTTTCTCAGCAGGTGCAGAGATTTCCAGGTTTCCAGGGGTCTCACCAATCTGAACGCCGGCAGGCACAGTCTGCAGGTCTGGGACAAGAACACACAAGTGCAGAGCAGCAGGATCGTGTTGAGATATCGCAGCCTCGACAGTTGCCACCAGCTGCTGTCCTGCGGCCTCCAAACCAGCAGCCGCAGAGTCTTAGACCTCGTAGGCGAGAGTCTCTCTCTCACCAGCTCATGCGGCAGCATCAGGAGCATGAGCAACGGTGTCAGCAGCAGCAACAACTTCGGATGGAGGCTGCGGACGTTACTGCCAGCATCCAGGATGCGCATCCCTCTGTAGAAGGTGGTCGTTGGGGGGTGGAGAAACCTGAGGCAAGCGCAGGAAAGCAGGATCCTTTGTCTACAGAGGAGAGGCAAACTCAGACATCGGTTGACTCGCAGCAGCTGTTGGCAGCACACCAGCAAAGTGCGTCGGTTTCTGATGCAAAGCGGCAGCAGATGTGGGCTGCTCTACACCAGGAACAACAGGAGTGGGAAGAAGCAAAACAGCAGTTGCTGCAGCAACAGATATTTCAACGTCAGCGGCAGTTGGAGAAACTTCAGACACAGCCTTTACAGCAGGGGCATGGTTCCCTTCAGGAGAATTCACCACAACGGAATTGGCAATTACAGCAGCAGCTGGAAATGCGGCATTTCAGGGATGCCAACCTGAATAGGCAACAGCAGGATTGGGAGATGCAGCATCAGTTGCATCAGCAGCAGCAGAACATGACACAATTTCACAAACCTAGTTCAAGCGGCGGCCAGGCCTGGGAACTGACAGAAGGTCAACAGCTTCAGGGCCAATTTAACCTGCCTTTGAATGCTTATCAACAATTTCAAGTACAGGAATTGAGAGAGAAGGTGCTCGCGGTGATGGAGGCAAGTGAAGGTCTCGGTGAAGGGACGAGAACACATAGCCGGACTGAAAGACAGCAAGTGGATTTGGCTAATGCTGGTGACGAGACTCGCATGTGGAAGGGGCAGAAGGCTTCTGGAATCCATTTCTGGCCTGCTCATGAAGACCAACGGCGGCAGACCCAGTCAGAAATGCAGACACATTCTCAACGTTCTGGAGAGGCAGAAGAAGAGTTGTGGGGTGGAGAAGAGGCTAGACGCTTGAAGCATGAAGAACAGCGCCAAAAGGCATTAGTCGCTCAACATCAGAGGTTGATGCAAGATCAGCGTGAGCAGCTGCATGCTGCCCAGCAACACATGGTGCTGCAGGGGGGAGAGCAACTTAGATTATCATTTCACGAGCAAGATCAAGAGCGGCAGTGGCAGCAAGAGCAAGTGCAGGCGCAGGGGCTGCAACAGCAACAACAGCAGCAGCAACAACAGCAGCAGCAACAACAGCAGCAGCAACAACAGCAGCAGCAGTTGTTATATTTTCTCAAGCAGCAGCAGCTGCAGTTGGAACACGTACAACAGCAGCAACATTTCATGCAGGGAAGGGCTGTGCAGCCTCCCGCAGCGACGCACACATCTATTCTACACGAGGATGGAGGGGATGAAAAAGTTACAGTGGATAGTGAAGGAAACATGGAAGAATGCAACATGGAGAGGGGAATAGACGAAGGAAAGACTACAGAGGAAAGACGAACGGAGCAAGAGGCCGTGAACGTGGAGGCTGTCCGGGAAGTAGAGGTGGCAAGAGAACATTCTGGGGAAGAGCCGTTGAGAGATGCAGGCGGCTGGGTCAGTGCTAGAGGTGAGGCAGGACCAATGGATAGACTGGAGGAAGTTGGGGACCGGGTGTTGGTTCGGAGTCCCTTTTTGTTTCCTTACAAGTCGAGATCTGAGGCAAGAAAAAACAATTCCGGGTCAGGAAGTGCTCAGGTGAATGAGAACGAACTGAGGTTGGTAAGGGTTGGACGGGAGGGATCGAGGGGTGTGACTGAACAGTACTGTCCTAATTCGGATGTCGTCGTACAGAAAAGGGAGAACGTGATTGCTAGGGATAGACAGGGCTTGATTGAGGAAAAAGGCGGTGAAGCTCTGGAAGAACTGGAATTTCAGGAAGTTCATGACTCCGAGAGAATGGCGACAGGGGTGACAGGGAGAAGCGATTTTGATGCCGCTGCACCTTCAGGAGGACATCGCTGGGTGGCTGCCCATAGTGATGCAGCATTGGCAAGTTTGGGGGGAAAGGGGATGATGACTCTTCGCCGTTGGTTGTGTAGACCTGACAGAGAGGTGGACAAGTTTGAAAGCTTACACATTTTTTGGCAGATTGCAGACATGTTGGAAGCCGCTCACTCGCGTGGACTGGTTTTACACGACGTTCTCCCTTCCTCGTTTGCTTTGGCGCCATCAAACAAAGTCATCTTTCTCGATTCTGCCAGAGGGACTCGTCGACCAATTGATATGTCAGGAGATACCCAAGCAGGAGGGGCAGGTGAAACAGAGGGAGTGTCAGCTGCAAGAGGACGAGCACAAGAAAGGGTTAGGGAGAGGTCTGTCGGAGGGGCGCATGTTCCGGCCATGTCAGTAGAAGCTGCCCCCTCTGTTTCCTTGCAGGGAGGAGCAGACGATCGAGGTGGCCCCCGGTCACGGCGTGGTCATGAGGCACGTCCACCTCGGACTTCAGCCGGACATTCACATCAGATGCAAGGAGGGTCTCAGGACCATTCTCTGAGTCGGCCTCCGAGATCAGAGCGTTCAGGGTTGCCAGTGGAATCAGGACAGAGGAGTAATCTTGCTGGAAGGAACAGAGGGAGAGGAGGTGTTGTTCGATGGAACGGGGGAAGGAGTTCGACATCTGATGGGTCAGATAACCCAAGATCGAGGCCCGGTTTGGACATTGGTTCCATGCCCACAGCCACCTCCTCTGGCGACACGCATAGAAGCGGTCCTTGGGATGGAAGACCAGGATCTGCAGAAGCGATGAAAGGAGAACTTGCTGCTGATGAAGGTGCATTAGTGGTTTTTGGAGAGACAGTGCGAAGGGATGAGATAAGCTGGGATATTGGGATGGCAGATTGGAAGCAGGCAGAACTTGCTGAACAGACTTGGTATGCAAGTCCTGAAGAGCTTCATGGGAGCACCTCAACGACAGCTTCAGATGTTTATCGACTAGGCGTGCTGTTCTTTGAGGTGAGGTTTGGCCTTTTGAAATTTGATTTTTCTCTGCGGACGTGAATTTGCTTGATGCACATGTCTTATGGAGCTGTCTGCAATAAGATGCCAACCATTGATGCCGTTTCCCTGCACTTCTTCTATTTTTGCAGCTGTTCTGCACCTTTGTATCTCCCGCAGAACGTAACCGAGTCATGTCAGATCTACGTCATCGAATTCTCCCTCCTCGACTACTTTCAGAGAATCCGAAGGAGGCAGGGTTCTGTCTTTGGCTGCTTCATCCTGAACCGAGTGCTCGCCCTCATGTCAAGTAAGTCTCAATCTTATCTTGCGGTTTCTGCGATTTCTAGAGGAGGCCCTGTAGATGCCTTGGCAATGTTCAAATAGAGCTTCCCAAATTGATGTTACAGGCTCGTCCTCAAATATGCTTGGGATGACGATTGCTATTTTGGTAATGAGCTGTGAAAGGAAACATTTAGTGGCAGCTTATAGTCTTGGCTACGGAATGAACTACATCGTTGATTGACTGTCTTGGCTACAGACTAGTATCTGCTACATCACGCCTGATGTTTACGATGTGTTTTGCTAGTTTATATTTCTTCACCACTCGGATGGCAAATTCCTTCTTCTTATGCATCCCATCACTTGAAAGTCTCTATTGAGTCTGACTGTGCCTGGTTCACTTTTTGAATGCAGGGAAATACTTTCTAGCGACCTTCTTAGGGAAGCAGGGCAAGCCCTGGTAGAGTGGCAGGCTGCTGTGGACACACAAGAAAGGGAGGAGGAAATAGAAGCTGACACAGAGGTCCTCCTCGATTTCCTCCTTCACATGCAGCGGTTAAAGGAAGATGCGGCTGCACGGTTGACAGTGGACCTTGGTCGGCTTAATTCTGACATTGAGGAGGTGCAAAGGAGACGAGAACAATTGCTTGCAAGGGCCGGAACCGGACGAGGACATGTTTTAGCTTTGACAGGAGAAGGATCTGGAGGAGTACGGATCAATGGGGAAGGTGTGGGAGGCTCAGGTGGTGTGGTAGCCTTTCCCCTCCGCCATGGAAGAGACGGGGGAGCAGGACCTCAAGAAAGCGTGCATGGTGGAGGGGAGAGGGGAGGAGAAGGTCCACAGGCTCGCGGGAAACGTGCAAGGGATGTGGAGAATGACGATGATAGTGATGAGGAGATGCACGCAAGGGAGCGGGAGAAATGGGCAAGGAGGAGCGGGGGATTAGCAGGTCGGCCCCTTAATTTACTGCAGTCCCGGCAGCAACAGCAGACATACGAAGGGGAGAGAAGGAAGGGTGAGCTGTGGTCGAAAAGTGCGCGAGTTTTACAAAACTTTGAACACTTAGAGGATGTGTACTTCTCCATGAGATGGAAGATGGGCCCACAAGGAAAGGCCTCTGCTGCTGAGCGTAGCACTAGTGAAATTTGGTCTGAAGGGAATGCAGAGCAAGGGGCTAAAGATGGTTCAAATGTTCAGAGTGATCCTTCACTTGAAGGGGGCCGAGGCAAAGGAGGGGATCAAGGAGGGGCTGTTCGGGCTGCGGACCCCTCTGGAGGTGCAGAAAAGGAGTGGCTTGGCTGTTTTTACGACAGTCTATGCAAATTTGCTCGTTATAGCAAATTTGAAGTGAGAGCAACCCTGAGACACGGGGACCTTTTGAACACCGCCAACATGGTGTGCTCGCTTAGTTTTGACCGGGATGAAGAATTTTTTGCCACAGCAGGAGTGTGCAAGCGCATAAAAATTTTCGAGTGTGATGTGGTGCTGAGTGAGCATGTGGACATTCACTACCCTGTGGGCGAAATGGCCACCCGGTCAAAGCTAAGCTCTGTGTGCTGGAACTCGTACATTAAAAACCACATTGCTTCCTCAGACTATGAAGGCACTGTGCAGGTGAGAAAGCAAGCATTACGGTTGTTTCTTGAGGAGTCTAAGAGTTACGCGATACATATTGTGGTTATACTTTTTAGAGGCCATCGTGGAGATTGACTTAAGATAAGAATAGATTGATTGAGTTTTGGCTGTTTGTATACCGTTGATGCCCTGAAGCTGCAGGAGAATGCTCTTTAGTTCGAGTGTATGAACTTAGGTAACAGGCAAAAAAGGAGGACTTAGTGGACAGACTTTTTTCGGATTTTGGATGGCAGTTGTGGGATGCCAGCAGCAGCCAATTGCTTATGGAGTACGAAGAGCATGAGAAACGAGCATGGAGTGTGGATTTCTCAAGAGCGGATCCCACACGGCTGGCAAGCGGAAGTGATGATGGGTGCGTCAAATTGTGGAGCATCAATCAGGTGAGCAGAAGGAAAAAGGTGAAAGGCAGACAGGTACAGCTCCGAAGTGGAGAACAGAGATTTTCCATAGGGACATGAGAATGGGAAGTGTATTTGTGAAACAGACTTCCTATTAGAATGTTCACTTCGGAAATTAGCATGAGTATAGTTCTTTCGAACACCCTCCTCTTTCCCTTCCTTTAGAGTAAAAGCTTAACCATACCTTGATATGTAAGATGATCTCAGTCTTTGAAGAAACTTGCTGTGTCTGTTGTGCAGGACACGAGTGTGGCCACAATTAAGACGAAAGCCAATGTTTGCTGCGTTCAGTTCCCGGCAGACTCTGCTCACCTTCTGGCATTCGGCTCTGCTGATTACAAGGTCTACTGCTATGATTTGAGGTCGACCCGCAGTCCTTTGTGTGTGCTGGGAGGACATAGCCGAGCGGTCAGCTACGTCAAATTTGTGGATTCCTCTACTTTGGTTTCCGCATCCACTGACAACACACTCAAGTTGTGGGACTTGACGAAAGCGAGTGCCCAGCCGGGCGGTCTGACCTCAGCATGCGTCTTAACGTACACAGGACACACCAATGAGAAGGTACGTTAAGATCATTCATTTTGGGGACATCTGGAGATGCCCTATAGTAGAGTTTTTAGGTTTGATGGAAGGAAGGCAATGCTGTGCTTGCCAATTTGCTTAACAAGTTAATCCATAGTTGATTGCGATTCGTCTGACAAGCTAGTTCTCTGTCCGCTCGGAAGAGATCTTTCTGAGTAAAGTAGGTGCTTTTTCTTAGAGCACTGCCTACAGTTATGTGGAAGTTTTTACTTGCCGCTAAGCAGGTTGATGGGTGTTTTGATGTGCAGAATTTTGTGGGCCTCTCAGTTGCAGATGGTTACATTGCCTGCGGCTCAGAGACCAATGCGGTATGCCCCATGAAAACCGCTCATATGGTGTGTTATTTGCAGAGTATGCACAAGTTGACGCAAGTCAATTGCAAAGTGCGCCTAATAATTGCCAGGCTATGGCCTGCCTGCCTGCCTGCCTGCCTGCCTGCAAGGCAGAGTAGCAGAGTGGGTTAGTTATAGAGCAGATTGTAGCAGTCTTCTGTAAAGGAGGTCAAAGCTGCTTCCAGTTCCAAACTAGTGTGTTTTCACTTCAACTGGACCCCTAATCGAGACGAGACGGGCGTACCTTGCAGGTGTTTGCATACCACAAGTCTCTTCCCATGCCTATGGCTTCTCACCGGTTTGGAGGAGCAGATCCGTTGACGGGCGCGGAAACAGAAGATGATGCGGGACAGTTTGTATCGTCAGTGTGCTGGCGGGGCTCCACTCAGACCCTGGTGGCAGCGAATTCCATGGGGAACATCAAGCTGCTGGAGATGGTATGAGGAGAATAAGGTATTGCTAATGTATTCAGAACTCTGTAAGCAACACCATGGTGAGCAAGGTGCACCAATCCCTATCAGGATAATCCAGCCATCTCCCAAATTCCATTTTGATCCTGTAGAGTTTCTCCAGCCTTGCGACCTGGATGTAAGTTCAGTTAAGGAAAGCCATAGAGTTAAGTACCTAGGTGGTAGGATATTCCAAAAAACGTGGATGTATGTTCTATACAGGATTAGGGTTAGACTACCTTTTTGCTGCTGGAAAAATAGGCTGTGGATCTGACATCAGATCTGTTTTGAAAGACGGTTCGTGTGTCTTTTAAGATAGAGCTGGAGCTATCTGGACGGGAGGAGTATCCTTGCAACGATGAGCCCTCCGGGCTGGCAGGCTCCTTCCCCCTTGCTAGGGGGCTGCGGGATATTTACCTGTCACAGATCTGCAGCCTCTGCAGATCTCATGTCAGTCCTCTTTTAAACGGGGCCTGCGGATTAGGTTAAGATGCAGGTGCACCGCCCGTGTAGATGTTGGCAGTGCTCATTGCTAAGGAATCCAAGAGGCCGTGGCCTTTTGTTTTCATTCCATCGATTTGAAGCCTGCTTTGGCGTTAGGCATCTGCTTGCTGCTGTGGGATGACTTCGGAAGGCTGGTCTCTTAATTGCCACTTCCGTGTCTTTCTAAGGCATCATGGGTGCGAGCGCCAGCCGACCCTTCTCCTTTATAATTAGTGACGTCAAAAGCCGCCACGCCAGGATCATTACCCGCCTTCATCAGTCGCAAAGATGAACAGTACAGCAGCCTTCAGTAGGCAGCCGTTCCTCCGCCTGTCTTGCTGCCAATGAAAGTAGCGAGCAGGGGTACGAAGAGTAACTACAAATAACCTTTTTTGCAATTGTCTGTGTAGTATATGTGTTTCGATTATCGAATGCAAAAAATACATTGTCACGTGTCACAACGCATTTGACTCTTTTGGAAACACTTATGAGTGGCGATCAATGCCAGTTCGCTCAGTCATTTATGAGTAGAGCGTTTTGTTGCTGGATCTTGAATTAAACAAGTTATAAATTGCAGAATAGAAAGCACTCTTCAACAGCCATCTTTCCAGACAGTCTGTGCTTGTTGCTGCCACAAGGATACAAAATGGGTCAAAGCGAACAACAGTGCCTCGCTGTACGAACTAGTTCTCAGATCATACTGAGGCCTTCCTCACCTATATCCACAGCCCTCCAAATCAACAGAATCGCAATTCTGAATGTCCACAGCCATCTCCAGAAACGAGGCAGATTGTGCTTTCTTCCAATAAAGCTAATAGCCTGAGGCACAACAAGTTGGCAATGAAACGCTTTAAGCCCCCCCCTGCAAACTCTCCGAATCCCAGGAAGGCATCAAGCTGAGCCCTGGCTTGCAATCCAGCCCAGAGCCGCCAGCAGTGTGAAAGCAAACGAATGAGCGGCCATATTCTAACCCGTAGCAATTCCACAGGAATGCTGGACACAATGCAAGGTAGTCAAGATCAAAACGAGCTATACATCCATGCGATAAAAGTTGTCGTTGTTTATTTCATACACTGAAATAGAAAGAGCCTTCTTCAGCCCATTGAGGAGAAGCTACTCAGCCCTATAGAGCCTATGGCTCACTTTCAGCCAGGCTTTATTCCACCTTTTTCATCGTCTGAAAGAATAACATCCTCACCCCCTTTTCCTCCTCCCAATGAATTCTTTGCTCCGCCCTCCGGAAGCTTCTGGCTAAGCTTGTGAAGGCACCCCTACACTTCCTTTGCTAGAGGACGGCCGCACCTTGAAGGCGGCCCATTATTGTTCACTCACTGAAAATCAGCAAAATGAATGCTACTCGCAGAGTATGGGATGGCCCCCACTAGCAGGAAACAGCCTCTCCTCACTCATACCTACAAATGACTGCAGCTTTCGAGAGTCTGAGAGAGTCAGACTACCACTGCAGGGCCGGAAGTTTTTCCATCACGGGAGGTCGTGAAACCTCCAGCAACAAATTCTCCAAGAATAAAACCTAGCCTATCTAACAAAATGGAAAACCTCCTAAGAGAGAACAAGAGGATAAGAGGAAAGAGGGGAAGAGCGAGGATAGAAAAAACGGTCGGTTGCAGCCCGTGCAACCTACTCATTGTGGACCTACGCGGCTCGGCATCACTTGCCAAGATTCTCTCTCTAGAAAGGTCTGTAACCCAAGAGAGAGTCCTCTTGCCCTCCTCCCTCCTGGTAATAGCTCTTGTACCACTTTACAAAGTGTCTCAAGCCTGTGTCCAGATCCGTGGCAGGCGTGTACCTGCACCGCCAAAGAAAGAAAAAATTCGTTTCAACCTCTCTGAAGTCACGCAAGTAGAACCAATGAATCTCTCACCATGGGACTATATCCTCCAGCCTAGCCATCTTACAGGGATCAGAGACAACCTCGTTTCCACAACAAGAGGAATAAGGCCTTCAATGATCCAAACAAGGTAGGGGAGGGAGGGAGGGAGGGAGGGAGGGAGGGAGGGAGGGAGGGAGGGAGGGAGGGAGGGAGGGAGGGAGGGAGGGAGGGCGATGTGCCTACCCTAGTTCTCGATTGGCCTTAGTCACGTTGGCATGGGTATACATCACATCTCCAGAACTAGGCATGAGTATGTAGCTGCCACATCGAGAAAATATTGATTAGAACATTGCGAAGACAACACCAGCAAGTCGCCGGCAGGCTCTGAATATTTCAGGAATCTTCTATGTAAACAAATATGTTATCAGGGAGCTCAGAAAATAAGCGAAAATATAACAAATTCCTGTTGACACTGCCAACCTCCATGCAGATTCGAAGCGCAAACGGCCGCTCAAAACCTCAACAACCTGAGAAAAGTTTTCAAGACCTGACTTACTCCCGAATGGCTTTCTTTCCCAAATGCTTCTCCAAAATCCCAACGAAGTCTCCAACTTTCACCGGCTGTGTGTTGCCCAGATTAAAAATACGAAATTGTGCCTTTTTACGCTTCCTGCCACCACTCCCAGTGCTTGGAGTCGCAGTGTCTAGGGCACTGAGGCAGCCCTTCACCACATCATCAATGTATGTGAAATCCCTTGCCAGCTCCTCTCCTCCAGGCCCTTGAAAAATTCTGATTGGCTGCACTTAGCAGTCCCAACACATCAATATCAGAACCTCACCAAAGTGGCGGAAACAGAGTACTAGGATCATCAAGGAAAGATTTGAAGGATAAGGGGAGCAGAATGCTCCAACTTCATTCATCAATGGAGGGAGTTCATTCTGAGCACGAATATGAGAACACTTCTGGTGGCGAACCAAGCGGTAGAGTCATACAAGCAGGATAACTGACCTGATCTTCCATGATGTTCCGTGTGAATGAGAAATACGCCATGTCTGGTCGGCCCCATGGGCCGTACACAGTAAAAAATCTGCACGAGCACATGCGTACAGTTACGTCACATGATGTCGATACTCAAGATCAACTCTGCAAAAAGGGTCAGCTTTGTTCATGTTTTCGTACATAATAGAAAAATAAGGTACTGTTAAGCCAATGATAAGATTACCTGAGAGCGGTAATCGAGAGGCCATAGATGTGGTTGTATGTATGCCCAAGCACCTCATCAGCTTTCTGCAGTGCAATACGCCGCTAAACTGTTAAAGAGATTCTGTTAACCAAGCCACATCAACTTTAACACATGAGGGAAATGCAGATTGAGACTCCATTTGAGAATTTAGTACTCCCAGTCTCACCTTGGTCGCAGCATAGAGACTTGCGGGCTGGTCCGTTCTGTCTTCTTCAGAAAATGGGACCTGCTCAATGCTCCAGCATAGTTTTGACAACTGTCAGTGAACGGCCTGCAAGGAAATCCTTCCAAGAGCGGTGGACGTGAAGTTAATGGATCAAACATTGGGTCACTATGAAATGTGATTTGACGCACAACTGAGCCATACCTTGGTATTTAGGCCGTACACACTACTTGAGGAAGCGTACACAATCGCGGGCTGTGGGTCTGCACTCTGCAGAGAGTAGAAGCCCACCCAACAAAAGTGCTTAAAAGGTGCTTCCAGACTGCATGGCAGATCTCGTAACGACTGCTCACTGAATTGAAGGCATTCAACCTCAGTGGGCGTGAAATCGATTCTGACCATAGCGCTTCCCTTTAAAACTTCAGTAAGAGCTGCTCTAGAGAGCCTTTACGGTCACCCTTCCAGTAGAATCGGATCAGAATTGAAATTTGAAGTTCGATTCCAAGGTTCAAGGCATCCAACCCTATCTGGAGACTGCATCTCTATACAGTTCTGAGACGTTCAATTCCAGCCAGACAAAGAACCATTATCCCAAAATAGTACAATCCTCACCTTGCACTCTTCAAGAACAGAAACAAACCCTGCCACATTGCTGTGGACATAGGCCAGTGGGTTATGTACAGCATAACGAACACCCGCCTGTAGCAAAAAATGAACAAAAGAAAGATTAAAAAGTATCCCACGTTAAGGATGGAAGAAGAAGCCCATAAGACTTCCTGAATTACTACCCTGCCAACCTCTCATTGACGAAGAAACCCTCCGGTTGCAAACTGCAGATCCTTGTTACTGGGCGCTTTCGCAATTGCTGCCTTTCTCATGACTTCTCAAAGCCAGCTTACCGTTTGCAACATCCAAAGATATGAAAAGCAATGCTGTACGTCTACAGCAGACCAAGACAGAGGCTTAGCGGTAGTTGAGTCGCATCACCTGAGCAGCGAGATGTAGCACATGTGTGATCTTTACAAGCTCAAATAGCTTCGCTACAAGTGGCCTGTTGTTAATATCTCCTTCCACAATAAACCTGAACCATGACAAACGACAAGAAACATTACTAAGGATAACCTAAGTATCACAAAGATATCCAAATCTCATCTTTGTTCTGCTCCTCGCATGCAGAAAGACAACAAAACCGAAGGATGCCAGGAAATGTCATAAGTTTATGCCCTAACAGTGCAGATGGACATGCAAACATCAAATCTCCTTCTGGACGAACAAACGAAGTAGCAATACAGTCATTTCGAGGCTTCTTTGAACGATTTTAAACAACGATACTTACACTCCATGCTTCAAAAGATTTGACTGCCTCGCCCGCTTCAGAGCCGTTGGATAGTAGTTGTTGAAGTTATCCAATCCTATCACACCATCTCCCCTTTTTCGCAAAGCTAAAGCTACATGTGACCCAACAAACCCCGCTGCACCTGTAACGAGCACAGTAAGCTTTCCCTCCTGAACAGAAGCAGCACGACAGACCAAAAATTAGCGCACTGAAAACCTAAAGCTTCTTGAACTGATCATTCAAAACAGTGCACTTTTGCAAACATGCCAGATAATCTCAACAGTTTGACAGGACAACGGAAAGCATTGTTGCAAGAACCACGAACTATCAATAGGAAGAACACCATGCTTGCCTTACCACAAACAACATTCACGAAAACTGCATGCCAAGGACCTTAAATAGACTAAAGATACAGCAACGATGCAAGAACCAAGATACAGTAGCATAACAACTCGTTCAAATGACCAAAAACAAGTTGTTGATTCGCCAGTTACATCCACGAAGAATGGAGTAGAGAGCACCGACAGCGTCAAAGTCCAGAGTTCTGCTGTCATGATTCTGAAAGAGCAGTCCTTACCTTCGCTTGGGCGGACTTCAAAAGTTGCCTTTGCCACTCCGACCCTCCCCATTCGGGAACCTTAAGTACTCCCCGATCTCCGATATTCAAGGCAGGTAGTCGATACAACACGCTTACAGCTCTGTCACACCTCAAAAAGCCTTCCCGGATGCGTAAGGCCATAAGACCTTTCAGAAAATTTCCATGTACAGGCCAAACGAGGCACAGAAAATCCAGTGTAGAACATCAGCTCATACAGTTATCGGTATCTTATAAAGCGACTCCAGTCATAGGCTCCTGTGGTCACAGTTCATCATCCCCGCAGGGAATATTCTAAAGGTGGACGGCGACAGAAAACAAAATGTCATATTGGTTCCTCTAGCTTTACTTATGGCAGCAGTGCAAACCAGCGCCTGTCTCCTTGAGAGACACTTGCCAGAGACATTAGTGAAGTTTTAAGATATCTGTGCGAAGCTGAAGGCAAAACAGAGCAACACAGGAGGACAGCACACGCGCTAATTTGTCTACATCAGCTTCCTCAACAAAAGAGAACGGATACCAGCGGCCCAGTTCCCTAAACTCGCCCAGACTTCACCGATGACCTTTTAAAATGAAACCGCCAGTCCTCGTGCATCAGTCAGCGGTTCCAAACACCGTTGAACAGAGAGCACCACAAGCCCAGCAAACCCTAGGAAAAGAAATTTCATGATGACATGGCAAGGACCTCTTCAATCTCTCGAAAAGCGCCACTTACGTCAAGGAAACCACCATGAAGACGCAGAGCAGTCCCAGCGCTGCTGCGTTGCGCGCTACCCAACGGCCAAAACTATGCGAGCAGTCTGCCAGCCTGCCCATCAGCGCCTGTTCTCCAACCCTAGCCGGGCTACCTCCTCTCCCTCCCTCCTCCACTTCTCGCTCTTTCTGTGCAGCGCGCTCTGCATGGGGCGACATGCTTTCACAGGGCGAATACCCGAAGTCACCCCCTCCATCAGGATGCGGCGCCAGCTTGTCTCCCCCCTCTCTCCCTCCCTCCCTGCTCGTCTCCTGCTCCCCCGCTCCTGCTATGGCGCCCTCCTCGACCCTAAAGCGCTCCCGGAGCTGCCACCTGGCGTCGACCCCTCTCCCGCGCAGGAGCGGAGGGCCCCCCGAGGGAGCGCGCCGTCGCACGTGTCTACCGCCCGGGGCGCCCCCGCCACGTGGCTCACCCGCCGGGCTCGGCGCCGCCTGCAATTCAAACGACGGTCAATCCGACTACGCGACAGACAGGTGCGACAGGTGTCACGGGCGGCGGGCAGGCGAAAAAACATTGCCAGCAATAATTTGCGCCGCCGGGGGGAGGGCACGCGGGGGGACGGTCCGCCAAAAAAAAAAACCTTTTTGGCATCCTCAAGCCCGAGGGCGCGAGCGGGCGAGCGAGGTTCTATCCCGGGCGGAGGGCGGGCGGGCGGGCGGGCGGGCGGCTGCCAGCTGGCGGTCATTCAGATCGCGCGTGCGAGGGGGCCACTTGAGGGGCTGCCCGCTAGGGCGCGGCCAGTGAGGAGGCGCCACGTTGCCCACGGGGCTGCCCCGGCGCGGGGCCGCTCTGCCAGAGCGCCCCCGCGGATTGCGGAGGCCGTACGGGGCGGCGGGCGGGCGGCAGAGGGAAAGGGGCCGCGTTTCACGGCAACGAATCGGGACGGGGCGTTGCACGTGCGAGCGACTTGTTGCTGCGTCAGTTGCGGGGCGCGAGGCTGCCGAGGATAATCCGACGGACGGACGGACGGACGCAGGATTTTGAACAGAGAGTAGGGGTGGCCGCACTTGCGAAGATAAGATTCTAGTTTACGAATAACCGATTTTTAAACGGTACAGTGTACTCGCGGTATAGTGACCATGTCGGTCCCCACATATTTGTGTCACTATATCCGTAATGACCCGTTTGTCACTTCATATATATAGTGATAATGTTATTGGAAAATTCTATTCTCACACCTTTTTTGTCTACACACAGACCTCTTTTCGCCGGGCAGATTTTAAAATAGACAAAAAAGGAACACACCTTTCACACCTTTTTTTTTTTCACATCTTTTTGGAATCGATACACGCTACTACTGAGCGGCCGAGCGCCGTGAGCACCTTTTCTGTCGGGCAGATTTTACTCCTTATCATTTATTTTCAGAGAAAAAGATATCTGCCTGCCCGAATCCGCTCGGAGGGAAAGATCCGTCCGCCACGAGATCGTTCGCGGATGGCCGTCATTTACACGTGCAATAATTTTCCGCCGTCGATATTTACTCAGATCGCACCTTGGCAGATCACCGTTCGATCAGCAGCCGGGCTCTGTCCCACGTGTCCCACCCAAGCCGGCTCAAAGGACCGTACAAAAGGCGTACGTCCGCAGCTTCGAGGAAAGTCAAAAAACGTAATAAAAAGTTCAGTGCCTGTACCAATCACAGTTTGCCACGTCCAAAAATAGCACGCGGCAGATGGTGATTGGTACAAGCTCACAATGTAAGGAATTTAGACTTTCCTCGAAGCTACGACCGTATGAATAGTGTACGGACCTCAAGCCGGCTTGGGGCGGACACGTGGGCGTGTGCCATTCGCTGGGACCGAGCCCGGCTGCCGATCGAACGGCGATCTGCCGTGGTGTGATCGGCGCTAGAATCGACGGTGAATAGTTTCTGCACGTGTGAAGGACGGCCACCCGCGAACGATCTCGTGGCGGACGGATCTTTTGCTCCGAGAGGATTCGGGCAGGCCGATATTTTTTTCTCTGAAAAAAACAAGAAGGGGTAAAATCTGCCCGATGGAGAAAGGTGTGTCGATTTCAAAAAGGTGTGAAAATAAAGGTGAAAAAAAAAAAAGGTGAGAAGGTGTGAAAGGTGTGTTCTTTTTTTGTGCTATTCTAAAATCTGCCCGGCGAAAAGAGGCCTGTGTGTAGACAAAAAAGGTGTGAGAATAGAATTTTCCATGTTATTACATGCGCTTTTCCGGTATATCCGTACACCTCGGATACCGTACATTGTACTTTTTGGGCAGTCGTCACGTGGATAGGTGTGTACGAACCCTAGTGAGCATGTGTACGGTCAAGTTGATGTGTACGGTCAAGTCGATATCTGACGGTATTTGTCGATAATGTGTATGGTCGTAATATATTTGTGACGTACATTCCGATTAGGGATGACCCGCGTTATAAAGTCCGACTATATTATATACTTTACAACGGGTTTAAAAGTAGTAATATAGTACAAAGTAAAACACTTTATTACATATATTATACCCACTCGTTTTGAACAATTAACGACCGTACGACCGTACTCGTACGGTACCATACCAAAATTAGGTCGTTTTGGCGTTGGCGTTGCGAAATGCGTCCGTCTGGTTCACTGTCTTCACCGCATAATACCGTACAGTCGTACGACCGTACGACCGTACATGTTGTAAAGGCGTTGTAAAGTATTATATAACAGCCGTTATTTAGTCGTCACAGTTATATAATATAATATAGATTACATAGTCGTAATTAAGCCATCCCTAATTCCGATACGTGGGTGGATAATATCGAAATTTTGAATATATAGTAACAATTAGGGCTTTTCAAATGTCATTATATCCGTAATGGAGTCACTACTGGCACAGGATCTGCAGTGGTGCAATTCCATTCCCGGAAAAAAACGTTATCATTATAAACAATGTCACTATAACGCGAGTACACTGTATTTCAAAAAGGGTCTATTTACACACCTTTTTTGGCCAGATGCACGGCCTTTCCCGTCAGTCAGACCTTATTTTAGAGGTTTTAGGGTTTTAGTTTTTTTTTCTAAAGGTGTGCATCTAGCCAATAAAGGTGTGGAAATTACAAATTCAGCCATCCCTAACAGTGAGAGGCCCACTGCCGCGCTTGGTACTGCTGATGGAAGGAGGAAGTCCCGTGTTTGAGAGCCACCGTCAAATAACCAAAAAAAAAAAAAAAAAACCACAAAAAATACGGCATGGCATGGTGTTCGATGGTCTGTATTTTTAGCCCTGGAAAGACCTTTGAAACGTGGCGAACGACGACACTTAAGAGCAGCTGGCGCTGACAAAAAAGGGTGACAGACTGAGTTCAGAATGTGCCCCGAGTATATGACATTTCGAGCATTAGGGTGGTCAAAACTATTGTTCGTATTATGATCGTCGCTTATTTCCAGTTCTACAGTAGCCGCAACTTCTTCAACAAATCTAGCCTACAAGCATATGAAGAATCAGATGAACAATTCTTCAACTAATAAAAAAAAAAATGATTAACAATCTGCAACACAGTTGTCAAAGCGAAGGTCGATACACAAAAAGTCCAAACAGGCATTTCTCGGCTCCTGTACAGTTTTGAGTAAAGATTTACACGGGCACAGACACACTGTCCAGGGCTTCTTTCCCCGTAATTTTTGTGTTCAGCTTTGCAAAGAAAGGCTCGTAGTCTGTTGGCGGCGGCGGATTTTCCAGATCAACAGTGAATGGCTGGCTGAAGGGCACCGTGCTTTTCACCTGCAATAGAAGGAGAGCCGCCCAGTTCGCTGTGAAAAACCTCAACACGAAAGCAAAAAGCACCTAAAAACCCATAAATCATCGCGATTACCAACAAGCGTCCTGGTCCCCGCAAAACCACACTCTCGCCTACACCGGGGCATACACTCAGGCTTTTGAGCTGTTAGAAGGCGGAGGGCCAACCTCAAACGTCTTGTCTGCAGCCGCAGGCGAACGCAGAGCTGCTACACAGATGCGTGCGATCTCTTCTCGTCCAATTTTTCCCTGTTCACATCAGAGACAGCAGCAATGCGAGGTGTTCACATGACGACCCCGTATTCAACACACATTTTCTGGCACCTTCCCTGCGACAGAGAAAGAAGTTGCCTGCCTAGAAACGTAGGAAACAAACTGTAGGGACGACAGCTTTAACTATAGCGTGCCTTCGTCCTGGCCCACTGTCATCTTGATGTGAGCTGTAGAACTGGCCGCGTCCATATTGCAGCCCAAATACGCCCAGTACTGATATGCAGCAGCACGGGGTTCTAGCAGGTGCACCATATCCAGCGACCAGAAAGAGGAATATATCAATTTCAAGTAAATCACATCTCTACTTATCGGAGCTGGATTCATTCTGGATCGCATCATTTACAAGCCAAAATCTCTTCAAATCCTCATCTGGTTCGCTGATTTCGAAAGGGCAGCAAAGACCTTCGGAAAAATTTCAAAGAGTTCGCTCACCTATGAACAGGCCTATCCTATTGCAAGAGTTGTACCCCATTCCTTCAAAAAAAAGACTTCCCCTACAAGTGCCCTTGAGTGTGTATTCATATTGGACTGACGGAATCAGACATCATAGATATCCCCAGAGTGTGTAAGCCTCCAAGGCCGTACAAGCGCAGTTCGGAATCGTGATAGAATCAGCGGGAAACAGCCCTCCCTCTGAAAATCTTAGCTTAACAGAAAAAGACTGAAAAGACTATTCAGACTTTGTTCGTGAACCTTTCGAGTCACGCAATACTTCAGCAATGCCTCATTCAGCAAGCAACTGCCGCGATTTCCCTCCCTAAAGCTGCGAGCTGCAGGGGTTGAAATCGCTTACAGTGATGTTGTCTCCTTGGTCAAACAGAAGTTCTGCACCTGCTGGCTCCTCTGTGAGAGCGCACGGCCGGATGATTGTGAACGGCACTCCACTCTCCCTTATCACGTCTTCACCCTGCACAGGGAGCACATGCATCTCCATTCAGCAGCTTGATTTTTGAGAATCGTCAGATCGAGTTGACATCCAGACACGGTCATGGTATCTAGCCGGCCTCCACAGCATATTGCTGACTGCAGTAGGACGAGCACCATTGTCTGAAACTAATGGCTATCTTGAACACTCAGCAAATCCTCTACACGTGTGCTCAGTTTCTTGGTAGTATTCCAACTTGACATTGGAGACAGTTCAAGAGCGCCCATTGTGCGCAAACAAATCCTGCACGGAAGCGCCTCTGCTTCCCATCCTATCCATCTGGTGATTTTTCCAACTGTCGTTGCAACAGCAAACAGCACGCTGACGACCCACCTTCAGTTTGAAAGTCAAGATGCCTCCCAGCTCTTTATTCATGCGTACAGCGGGAGGCTGCTTGCTCAAATCGAGCCCAGGTCGGTCTGGCCGAGTGACTCCTGCAGAGCCGACATGGACGAGCCTGGTGACACCATGGATATCAGCAAGAGGTACAGTGAGTATAACAGACAATACCAAGACACAGCAATCCTCTCAAAAAACGCAGTTTGTTCATTGGAGCGTGTGAACACAGAATCGATCAAGAGTACCACCTGGGTGTAATCGGCTCCGCCAGATATGCCTTGATGGATGCCAATGGCAGCTCAAATGAGCCAGGCTCGAATGAAGGATTCAGCTTCCCGTCATATTCGAACTTGCTGTACATTAGCTGTCGTTCACCCCACCGGGACAATGCTTCAGAATTATAGTTCCCGACAAAGAATCCAAGCATTAAAGCTCACAGTTTTATTTGCTCATGTTGCAAATTTGCAGCGCTAAAATTCTCACAATTATATACGAAGGAAACGTGCAAACAATCGCTGAGCTCACTACGTTTTAGAAACGTATGAAAAGCTGCTTAACTGTCCGGTTTAAATTGAAACAAACCCACACCTGCAGTGATATAATACTCGACTTGTCTAGAGGAGGAGCATCTGGAACGGTACGAGCGCGGAAAACTGGAACAAAGCTGGAGAAGGGCAGACGGACCTGCAAAATCAAGCATTGAGTCACTCTCCGTTAACCACCTGTTCTTTTTGTAGCACACCACAGTACCGCAGGATTCCTGCAGGGCATCCTACACTGTGCACAATTGTACCGGGAAGAAACTCAGGCAATCACAAGGTGAATAGGCCTCAAAGGAAACTTGATCAATCAAATTCAGATGTAGTGCTCCTTCCTTCTAGTCTCCACTCAGTAGCCGACCACTCCTGATGACTGACTGCGAATACATGAAGGACAGCTTACTGTTTCCCACTCTCCTGGCCGAGTGTCAAAGCTGGCGGTGTAGCCGAGGGCGTCCCAATCTGTGGTTGTGCGGACAATGAACTTATAGCGACGTCCGTTTCCCTTGAGTCGCAGCTCGAAGCCCTCGTAGGCAGTCAAGTCTTCCACGGGCATGAAATTCTGCATGGTATCCACTTTCATTCTTGTGAAAACTAGGCGCTTAATTCTTGATTCTTCGACTTCGAAGTACTTAAGCAGGATAAGCCTATTTGACGTAAACAGCTAAAATAAGAGAAAATGGGATGTCAAAAACACGCGCATTGAACTGCTTATGCGTTCATTAAACTGTCTACAAATCTTTAAGACCGGAGGCCAAGCCTGTCCTTGACAAGAAAGTGAATTGCCTCGCTCCTCAAATAACCATCCCCATCTTCAAAGCATCCACACGGACAGATTAACTCTCTGAAGCAATCCTCACCTTGCTGCGGACACTGGCAAAGCCACCGTTATTGCTGGTTGACACCACACCTGCAACCAAAATCAAAACCCTTTGAAGCCCTCGTCAGAGAAACCCCAAATTGCTTTAATAAGCACCCTACCGAGGAATGGTGCCAACATGCTTCGAAAGTGGAAGTCAAACTAGCCAAAAGCGCACGACAAGAATCCCGCTTCAGACAAACAAAATTTGCCAGAGACGTTCAATACGATGCACAGACGTACCTTTGAAAAGGCCTACAGGTCTGCCGTCCTCTCCGCCTGAGGGGTCAATCTGCAGCCCACTCTGACTGACGCCTCCCATGACTACATCGTCCAAGGCGCCCCAAGCAGGGCCCACAGGCAGGCCACTGTCTGCACCAGTCCCCACAAAATTATCATTACAGTAACTGATCCAAGCGTTCCAATAGGTGTACTTTCTGTCCCATCAGTCGCTTCACTGGTCATCCGCTAGAAGCCTAGACTGTGGTCAGAGCTAAGAAAGGTCAGCGATAACAGTCAACACAGAGGTCCAAAATCTTGGCACTTTACGTGGCGTTCGCTAACAAACAATATAAGTACCATTACTAAGAAACAGATACCTTATTTAAACAGGATGATCTGAACAAGAAAGTCATACCTCTATTCCTTTCAAACAGAGGTAAAGGCTGTCCTTCTCTAAAGGTTTAGTTATTGAGACTGAGAAGTTCCCTAAGCAAAGTTTTCCAGTCGTTACGCATCAATTTTTTGACAATAGCGCTTCTAAGAATGGAAGTTTCTATACATCTTCGTAAACCATTGCTATGGCCCTGCGAAATGCTCCCAGCATATTACAATTTTTTTCTCGCTTTGTATTGTCTCCTTTTCCTGCCCCAGTATAAAAGGTGTTATCCAGAAGCCACTCATGGCCATTTAGGATAGTCTTGCTTCAGGGAGAAGCTTTCCACTGCCATTATGCTTTTCATGTATTCATTTCAGTGCTTAACGCTCAGTCTAGTGCATTGCATAAATTGATTACCTGCGACAGAAAAGAGTGCTCGGCCCTCCCGTACACCCAGATGAGGCTTCAAGGCGCTGAGCAGGTTCTGCATTCCTTTGAACTCCACTGCTTCAGGACTATCTCCTTTCACCTGAACCAACAAACTCAACCATTCCGGACCAATTGAGGCATGGCTAGCAAAGGCTGTTACCCCACAATGCCCTTTTCCCTTCCACACCTCGTCGCATGTCAGGACAAGATACGTGTAGACAAATGTAGCCCACACTAGTTACTCTGGGACTTCTGATGATCGAGAAAAAAAGGACACTATTCCTCGCCTCATACAGTGACACTCCCAGAGGTTTATCATTGACATGCAGGTGTTTTCGCCGCCGCCTGCCAAGCAGGGACTCAGCAACATCTACAACATCATCCTGTCAACATCTTTGCATCATTGCCCGAAGGCATACGGCTGCTCATGAACTTATGGTTGCTATAGCTCATTCTCTTCTTTGGACAGAAATTAACGACCAAACGGGAGCGCTTGGGCGCCGTTGAAAACTGGCGACGCCTGCTACCAACGTTTGTCGCTTGCCTTCAGCCGTCCCCTGGCGGGAGACGAAGAGGTTCCTTCCCTTCTCTCATTATACTTCCTAATTCAATTTGTGGTTAAAATGTCTGAGGATAGTCGGAGTCAAAATGCTGAATATGTACCTCTGGATCAAAAAACTTGATGCCCTGAAGAGTCACCCAGCACCATGCTCGAATCAGAAATTAGGAAAAAGACAATAAGACATAGAAGTTGTAGCAATGATTCCTCAGAAAAGCATTCATGCAAAAGTCACACATTGGCAAGGCTAAACCCTATCCCCTGAAAGCCCAACATCTCCCTTCAAGCCCCTCGAAGCACCTGCTAAGGGAGTCTTGATTCCAAAAGCTAAGCTTGATATTGCCTTGCTGTCCTCTAATGAAAAAAAGTGCTGCTTTAGAAATAAGAGGAAAATTAAAAATCTCCATAATTTCCAAGCATTGCTTGTGGAAAGAAATGGCACCTGATAGTATTTCTGGCGGTCATCTGTATCCCCTTCCTTTGGACCCACAAGCACCGAAGCACAGTTTATTACCCTCGTCACACCCGTGAAGTACTCAGACAGAAGAGTTTGCTTCTGAGACAGGTCCGCAGTCACCTGCCAAATTCACGACATAAGACGTTAATCCAGCTATTCATCAAGCCAAGTATGGTTGGCTCATAGACACTGCTGCCACAAGGTTGAACAAAAAACGTTTTTGCACAGAAAAACGAGATTTCAATCATTGGGATCCTCAAAAGCACATGCATTGTGGTACATCCGTGAATGATACTAGCCTTGCCTCTCAAAAAGTATGAAAGGACGAAGCAGACAAGGCCGGCTAGCGCTGCTTCATGCTCAATGATGAATAACACACCAAGTCCTTAAACAAATGCGGCTTCCCGAAAGGGGAATCGAACAGCTTTTCATGACCAACACACTTGTGAACCAGATTGCAAATCCTGGGGTGCACTATTATTTGATAACAACAATCAACAGTAACGCATTTTTAACAGGATGCGCTTAAGGAGAAAAACCCATGCTAATTCAAGTTGTTTGAGAAAAGGTCAACAGCGGACTTACGAGCTCTACATCAGGTCCAAGTAAACGACGAGCTTTCTCCACATTCCGCACCTGCACATACACCAGAGAGGCAAAAATCAGAGAAGCGGATATAACTTTATAATAATAGTACAGTGCCTGCCTCCACTGAGCGGTTTGCTTCAGTCCTAGTATTCCTACCCATTCTCTAGTTATAGGTTGTCAGATTGGCTAATAAACTTGCTTTCGTATGATGTTGCTCACTTATTGCTGAGTTCTATTGCAAGTTTCTGCTGTCTGTTCTGTTCTGTGAAGGTGGCACAATACACTCCAGCATGCACGGGCACTTCAGCAGTCACTCAGCTTTATCCACACACGTGAAGCCCCCAGTGCAAGTACTAACCATCCTTCCTTTTCCATTCGCCTCTCACTATCACTCCGCGCCAAAACCCAACTAGCGGGTGGACTCACCATGGCTCTAACAGCAATACCATTTTGTCGGAGAACATCCACCACCCGCTTGCCAACCCCGCCAGTAGCCCCGACCACCAGCACAAGCTCTTTGGACCCTTTCTCTATTTGTTTTATCTCTTGCGAGTCCCCTGTAAGTCGGTCCATGAATGTGAGAAAAACCTGCACAGTAATGCCCTATTAAAACTTTAAGGGATTGAAAAGTCAGATCCATGTCTCTTGTCTTGGAAGGGCAAACAGCACAGAGCGCAAACAGCGAGCAGTAATGACACCAGATGAATTTGAAGATTGATCAATTACCTACAAAACAGAATCTGCTTAGACATCGCGTGTGAAAGACTTGAGGGAGTCGCTGTGCATTAAGCATTTCCTTTTGTGAATTAAGCATTTCTTTTGTGTAACTTTCATGGCATAATATCAATATAAAACCAAAGAAACTAAGGAAAAATAGAACGCTTGTCCTTCCCATTGAAGTCACCAGTCTTGACGACTGCCACAAACCTTTTCTACAGAAGGAGGCTCATTGAAATAAAAGAATGTTTGCAAAAACCGGCCGAAGTCCCAAGGTTGCCTTCCTTCTCCACCCGCAGCACGTACAATCGGGAGCGACGACAAACCAAATTGCTTCCGACGAGGCGAACCCTTTGATCCTCCCTTCGTACTGTTCACTGAAGAACTTGACGGGGCAAAAACACGTAAAGCGCCCCTTTCAGATTTTGGCGCGCCAGTAAAAAATGTTCCAGAGGCCGCACCTGCCTGCCACCACGGCGAGCTGATGGAGTTGGTCGTTTACCATATACATCACCCCACTAGTCCATTATAGGATGTTTGAAAAATCAAACTGATTCCGTATTCACTGATTTTTCATTTATTTCTACTGATTCACTGAAAATAAAACCAGCTACTCTAAATAACATGCACTCCTCTTCGCAACAGAAAAAGTGGCCTAAAGTCTGTTTGTAAATAAGTGTAGCATCCTGTTTCTGGAAACAAAAGTTTCGGCAAAGGCGTTCTGCTCCAGTGTGAAGAAAAAAAGCTGGCATTTTCCAAAATTCAGATCAATCATCTTTAAGGCTTGCAAGAAAGATATGTTTATGGAGCCATTCCACAACCCGCGCATCACTACCTTTATTTAAAGAACAACTCTGCAAAGTAAAGCTTCTCAAGTTTGAAGATCCCGTAGTTATATTTGACATTCGACAATTTCAACATGCATGTGAGCTGCAACTGTGCTGCGTGTAAGCATAAAAATATTGACAGATTTCGCCAAAAGCATCCGGTTTCTCTCACCCGCGTGTACGACGGCTTTAAACTGGCTCAACAAAGTGAATCATGAATCTTCAAATGCCAAAGAAAACGCTCCTATACACAACAACACTGCAAGAGGTATGTCGATCACTTCGCATGCCCTGCACACGCCCGCCCCCTACCTATGCCAACAAAGATAAAAAGAAGCATGATCCATCGGAAGCACCTTCACAGGAATAGCAGCGGCGGCGGTGACAGGCGTTTTGCAGAAGCATCCTCCGACGGCAGCCATGGCTCCTCTCTTGTTCAAGATGGCAAGCAGCCGAATGTCGGGCGGGGGAGAGGCCTTCCAGAAGCCCCCCTCCGGCCTCCCTCCCAATTGGTCCACGTCGGATGGGGCTGCCACGTGGCACTTCCCGGACTCCACTCAGAAAGCGGTCCGACTCAACTGAAAGGTATATCATCGTACACTTTCCGTCATTTACTAGACGGAAAGTGTACGGTCAAAGCCGACTGCGGTCGTACGAAATGAGAGAAAAAGAGGAGCCAAGGGTTTTCATACTTGCAGTGGAACCCTAAAGTGAGGGCCGAGGGAGGGATAGAGGGGGAGAGGTAGAGGGAGAAGGAGGGGGAGGGCAGCCATGGCGAAGAGGGGTCGTGATGAAGATGGAGAGGAGGAGGAGAGAGAGGAGAAGAAGCCTGCGAGGATTATGCCATCCATGATAAAGAACAAGGAGAAGAGGTCAGCTGTTACGGCTAAGCTGCGAGTGGAGAAGAAGAAGGAGAAGAAAAAGAGGATAAAGGAGAGGCGGCGGAAGGAAGAGCAGGCAGTTGAGTTAGGAGAAGCGGTGAGTGGATTTTATTACTGTTCGGACGTCATGCGGGATAGTGAGGGAGGCAAAGGACTGTTAGGGTTTCGCGGGTTTGGGCTGGTTGGAGCTTAAGCGGGGCATTGCATCTCCTATGCGGAAATTTCGCATTTTGGTTTCGCCCTACATGCGCCATGTTTCTTTTGCATATAGAGGTGAAACGAGCCCGTTCCAACTGTTTCTCTCCCAAGTTGTTTGATTGCAGCCACCACCTCGCAAGACACCTCGAACAATTGAAAATACGAGGGAAGCGGATGAGACAGTTGTACAGGCGGATGATGAAGAGGTTTGTCCGCCATAACGTCCCTGAATGAAAGCGAATTCTGACTCTGGATAACCTTTCATGGACCAGGCCAAATGTCCTATGATGTAGATATATTTTATTTCATGTAGACTTGGGTAACTGTCGGCCCATCATTTTCTAAGACATGTCCATGCTGTGGAGGCCTTTTTAAATTCAGCTGCAAGCAGATGATGCACAAGACGAGTTCAGCTCACATTTTGCCGGGGAAATTCCTCCGCAAGTTCTCATCACTACTTGTCACAACCCATCTAAGGTGAGTTCCGCTATCGTATTGGTTGACAATACGACATGAACACTCCTTAGGAAGGAGTTCGGTGTGTGAAGGCGACGATAAGCTCTGGTTGATCTTAAATTGTACAATAAGGCGTGAACTCCCTCCAAAAGCTGCAAATTGAGCACGAAAGGTAGTAGGCTTCGTCGTAGAACTGCAGTGTGATGCTGAGGCATGCAGGTGTTGGCGTTTTTCGGCAGTTGATGCACCGCTTCATCGGCGAATTGCTAACTGTCATTCCAGGTGCGACTTTCTACGAGCGTGGAGATTACCATGTGAAGCAGGTACATGCTTTCGACTTCCTTAACACATCTGCGTCACCTTGAATGCAATTGATTTTGCTTTACCGTGACGAATCGCCTTAATATGAAGATCTATGAAGGTACTTATATGAAGGTCATAACACTATGACGGTGGTCGTATGTTGTCTGTCGCTCTCAATCTTGACTTAGACGTCTACAGTTACTGTGAGGCGTTTCAGCTACAGGTAATGAAGGGAGCTGTTCAGAAGTGGCCTTTGCAAGAACTGAAATCTGCTTACAAATTTGCTGGGGTAGACCAGAACCTGTTAATGTCTCAGTTGACAATTGATTATACTAGTCGTAGCAGATAACAGTCGTGCACTTTTCCATTTATGACACATCGACGCCATATACCTGAAGTTTTGAGAAGGTTTATCAGAAAGTTTGAGCTACAGGGGGCAATGTTTTAACCACTTTTTGTAGGATGAGTCGTAGCCTGAGATTCCGAATTTTTTGGTCCATGAAAGAATGAAACCTTTTTTCCTTATTTCGATTTCCCTAGAGGGACTTTGCAAAAAATATTGACAAATTCGCAAGACATGAACAAGTCATACTGTACGAGCTTGTGCTCTTGCAGTACCAAACACCTGGCTGGTTGGGCAATTTCAACAGGATGGCCTTAGACAGTACTAAAAAAGTGAATACAATGCATAAATGTTTGGCCGTTAAATTTGACTGTTGAATGCAAGAAGTCCCCGTTGGTTCTCCTTGCACTGGATATCCTCTTGCATCTTATGACTTTCAGACACTAGAGTGTAATGTTGAGGATTTGGCCATTTTTTGCAGATTGTGAAGTATGCGACCAATCGCGATTTCACTGGGATGATTGTTATCAATGAAAATCGCAAACGGCCAAGTAAATCCTTAAGCCCCTTGTCTTACGCGAATTCGCTCTAATTTGCGCGATCATGGCTTTTGAAAATTTGACAATGATGCGGGTTGTTTATATGTTTTTGCACTCTCTAATCTCTCTTATGTGCATGGTGAAATCGCCTCTGCCATCAATTGGTGGCGCCAAGGGGGGTAGACAAAAAATTGGCTTTTACGCTTATATTGATGCGTAACGTGTTGCTTTACCGCAGATGGGCTGCTTCTTATTAACCTGCCTGATGGACCAACCGCACACTTTAAACTCAGCAATCTGGTCCTCAATAAAAAAATTAAGGTGGCTAGCAATCAGCTTTTCCTTGCATGGCTATTTGGGTTAGTTAGTTGAAATCACCGTGAGGAGTGGGAGGGAGTTCTTTGATATTTACTTGAACTGGTGGAGAAATGCGACGGGTCTCTATTTTGACTTAGTTTTGCATGTCATGCCTCTGTCATTTCAGAATCTTTACATGTTTTCAGCCCTTCTGTCTTCTTTATCCGTCCTTTTCACTTTCCCTCTTTCTCTTCTGTCTCGCACTTTACTGTTTTACACTCTTTTCCCTCATTATCTTTTCGCCTGTGCATATCAGATGTTTTTTCTCATTCGCTCCTTGTCTTGGAAGAGGGTAGATTTTCTCATCGTCCAATTTCCTGAATTTTTTCATATACTTCTGACATTGCTGTTCGGGCTGGCTGTGCAGGGCCATGGAAAGCCTAGCAGACACCAGCCTGAGCTTATACTCAATAACTTTTCCACAAGGCTTGGCCATCGAGTGGGCAGGTAGGCGTTTTCATGCCTCTCTTTAACAGAGGGAGCCTGGCCCTATAATCGGCATGGGGGAAAGGCTGGGTGCAATGTGTATTCTGCGTCGTATGCAATACGTAAAATCGAGCTAGTAGTCAAACTCTAAAGATGTGAGGCAATGGGGCAAGCTTCTGTTTTAGGATGTCTCTTAAGAATGCAGAAGAGGGATGTGGCATGCGGAGCAGGTTTCTAGCTGCACTTTTTCCACAAAATCCGCAGTTCCGAGGCCGCAGAGTGGTCACCTTTCACAATCAAAGAGACTTCATTTTTTTCCGGCACCATCGGTAAGCCGTCTTCTCGTTTGGCCACTCCAAAGCATGGGCTCGAAGAACTTTGAGGCTGCATTTAGAAGTCCAGGCTTCTTCATGCTTTCTCATAAAGTCTCACTAATAGTTGAAGGTGGCCTTCACCTGTTATGCATAAGTTTGGCTAGGCCATCCACTGTGACCCCTTTCTTGTCTTGGTCGTCATGGAGGACCCTTTTTCACAAGAGGCAAACCGAATTCAGTTCACTCCTGCTTTTTGGTGCAGGTACATTTTTGAGGCGAGAGATGCAAAGGATGCAAAGCCAAAAGCAAAGAGCAACGAGAGTAAGGAAAGGAAACAGCCTAAGGAGCCGCCTAAGGAAGTTATTGCTCGGCTACAGGTGAGTCAATGTGACACAACTGATGCCTTTCCTGGCAAGCTTTCACCATGCACAAATTTCACCCTTTTCATTTAGCAGGTCACACCCGGGAGGATTTTGAGGGAAGGGGAAAGTGGGAAGATAGCCAAAAACCTGTGCGCTTGCTCTTCCTTGAATTCAATCGATAAGCAACTCCTTCAGCTTACCTCTAGGCAAAAAGTACTGGGGGTTTGCTTGCCTAGTTTTTGCCCTGCACGAGGATTTGCCAAACCAAAATGCGATCTTTGGACACTGGTTCGCGCAGGAATGCGGACCACGCTTCACGTTGAAATTGTTGAGCTTGCAACACGGTACATTCGATTCAAAAGGAGGAGAGTATGAGTGGGTACACAAGGTGAGGTCACTTTGGGGAAATGCGATCTGTCTGCCGAAGGATGCAGATTTGGAAAATGGTTCTCATGAGAAAAAACACAAGAATCCCCCATTCTCTCCCTCGCACACACACGCACAGGCCATGCAGTGTACCACTAAGCATGTGTACATTTGCTCGAAGGTGTGGATGTACGGAAGTGTGCCGTTTCTCATCGTGACTGCTTGTTGGCGGGCCTGCTTGTGGTTCTGCAGCGTGATATGGACACAAGCCGGAGGCGGTTCTTCTTGTGATCAGGGACAGCCTCCGCATGTTACAGTGACTGAACTTGGGAGAGGCAGTGAGGCCATCCGTGTTGTCATCGTCAGCACATCATCACTGGCCTCCTTCATTTTTGAAGTAAACGTGGGACCTTGTTCGTTTTGCTAGATACGAACATCACTTGTTTTCTAGACAAGTGCGCCGAACGAATGGGCAATTGCGTCCGGTTGTAATCGGGGTTCGTTTTGAATCACACGACACACGGACTTGTTTTTAGGCTGTATGCATTTTTAAGGAAATTTGACGAGAGCAGTCTTGATTTTTTCTCGAGTTGTTTCCACCCTACATCTTTCAAACGCCTTAACGGGTTAGTGAGATGGTTGTCGACTGTTTGGCTTGAGCTCCAAGAGGATGTGTCATCTGGGCAGTTTGTAGTCCACGCCGCTGACTCGGAATTTGTATCCTGCAGCCGAAAAGGAAACGGTTGCCTCCACTAATAAAGTTCAAACAATGTACATAAGACTACAAGGCTTTCACAGCAGCTTCACACTTTTTCTGAACCCTAACCGCCCGTTTGCTCTCCGCCCCACAATCCTCGTTCATCTTGTGAAAACACAACCCCGGAAAAAAACCCTAAATCCTAAAAGACCTGAGAACAGGCCTGGTCGTACATAACGGTAACGACTTCCATAGAGCCGGCGAAGACCCAGCTTCAAGAAATCCGCAGATTGTTTCGTCGGTAGGGAGTGTCGCTCGATAAAACCCTAAGCCCTGGAACGTCCTCTCACTTATTATCGGCTGCTCCTTTTATTCCGCCTCTCAGACTCCTCTCTCTTAGAGGCTCTCTGTTCCTCCTCACTCAATTCCCCATCTTCCACCTCCCTCCGTGCCTTCTCTCTTCCACTCTTATCCTCTCCTCTCCTGCTTTGCTTCGAGGACCTTCTCTCTTTCTCCTCCTTCTCGTCCTGTCGCTTCTTCTTATCCGACTTCCTGTCATCATCCTCATCATCTCTGCGCCGCTTCTCTCCTTCATCCCCTCGCTTTCTCCTCCTCCCCTCATCGTCGCGCTCCCTCTCTCTGTCCCTCTCCCTCTCCCGATCCTTCTCCCGCTCTCGATCCTCCCTTTCCCTCTCCTTCTCCCGCTCCCTCTCCTTCTCCCTCTCTCTCTCCCTTCTCCTTGCTTCCTTCTCTGCCTCCAACTCCCTCCTCCTCTTCTCCTTCTCCGCTTCCTCCCGAACTGCGATGCGCTCCTTCCTCTGCTGCATCTGAAGCTCATGATCAAACGCTTCTCCCTCCTTCACTTCCTCGAGATCAAGCGCAGCTTTCATCTTCTCCAATTTCCTCTCTTTGCGAGCAGCAATTTGATGCGTTTGCATTTCCATTGCCCTGAAATCAAACAGTTTTCATGCAAGTGGAGGAAAAAAATTAGCATTTTGAAGTCTCCAACATAAAAGACCTAAGTGAACGCATGCCTGCTGTCTGCCAAAGGGCCATGACAGTAAGCTCGCCATAAAATACCTAATTAGTGCCGCTTTCCGAATTAAGAAGACAAGCGAGATAGACTGCAAACCGTAGTACGAGTGACAGGCAGAAATAAAATAAGCCACAAAAAAAACAAAGGCGCCGGCCTGTAAGAATCTCTCTCCGTTAACTCCCTTGTCTCTCTTTCGCTCTCTCTCGCCCCTCTTGTCAACCCCTCACTTTGTCTGAATGCCAGAGCATATTCTACAGGCCACCCTCTTCCACGCCTAATTCCCCAGTCATCCTCCCGAGGAAAACCTAACGACCGGCAATCTCTTTCTCTCCTCGTCCCCCTCCCCCTTCCCTCTCCTCCCCTGCCCTCCTCCAACTTTCCCCACTCCTCCGCTCCCCTTCTCTCTCAGCCTGCAACCCGTCCTCCTCCCTCCCCTCTCACTCCCCTCCTCACCCCTTCCCCACTCCTCTTCTCCCATCCTCCCTCTCCCTGCAACCCATCCCCTCCTTCCCTCGTCCACTCCCCTCCTCCCGCCTTCCCCACGCCTCCCCTCCTCTCCTCCCTCTCCTTGCAACCCACCCCCTCCCACTCTCCCCCACTCCCCACCTCCCCACTTCGCCTCTCTCATCTCCCTCCTCCCTCCACTCACCTTCCCACCTCCCCATCCCCCGCGCGCTCCCCCGCCTCCTCCAGCTGCCTCCGCACTTTGGCGAGCTCGTCCTGTATCTCCGCCTGCTCGTAGCCCCTCTCCAAGAGCTCATCTTCGAGCTCCGCGAGCTTCACCTCGATCTGCCGCTTCCGGTCGTGCTCCAAAATGTCGCGGTTGGCCTTCCGGGTCACCCCCCCCGCGCCCTGCCCCTCGCCAAACTCCTTCAGCTCCACGCGTGCAGGGCGCGCTCTCACATTGAACTTGTTCGCCTGCACATAGCCGTTGGTGCCGGAGCCGCGCGCAGTTTGGAGACCGATTCCGTTGTACATGACGCCAGCGAGAGTGAGAGGGCGAGAAGAGAGGGGGAGGGGAGCTTTGGGGGAAGAGAGGGAGGGAGTGGGGGAGGGAGAGGGGGAGGGAGAGGAGGGAGGAGGTGGAGATGGAGGTGTGGAGGGTTCAACGGAGGGTTCAGACGCGCTCTCCAGGCGCGATCTACGCTCTTCCCTCCCCTTCCCCTCCGATTAGGGTTTGGGGGGCCCTCGCCAGAAAACAGCGCGGCACGCAGCTCTTAAGTGGCGCCACGTGTCCGTACGGTCCGCGCGCATGGCCGTACGCCCACGTGCCTGCTTCGTACGAATGGTCAAGTACGGAATTCGTAATAGTGTACAGTATTTTAGTTCAGAGAATGATACAGTCTCCCCCTTTTTCGATATCCTCGCCCCCTTTCCGGGAAAATTCGTTCTTTCATTTTGGCTAACTTCTCCCCCTGCTTCAGATATTTCGGGAGGAGATATCCTCGCCCCACTCCGCCCCGCCCTCTCCTCCCTCTCGGGCCATTTTGAGTATGTTGACGGTAACAAATGTTCCAATTGCAAGCAAGCAAGCCACAACTTAAGAACTTGCACTAATTAAAGAAAAGAAATGCTTTTCCCTAGTCATAGAGTGCTCTATGGCTTAATATCAAGTCCGAAGGATGGGCTGCCGGGTTCAAAGTGATTTGGGCAATTTCTCCTATGTTTAAAATATGCGCTCTCTTGCAAGCTTCTCCCTCTTCGCTCCCTCCTCCCTCCCTCCCTCCCTCCTTCCTCTCCCCTCCTTCCCCCCTCTCCCCTCCCCCTCCCATCCCTCCTTTTGAGGAATGTTCTGGCAAGCTAGCTCAGCGTTGTAGTTTTGTACTCTGTACTGTAGGCTCCAAATGCGCAAACGCTTAGTCGAGTTTTTCTTTATTTAAGAACTTTTTATTCTGTGTTTACCCTTTGTTTCCATTGAAATGCATTATGTTCGATTGTGGATGTGAAGCTCTATGATGATGTAATGGCTGGCTTGCTTTGCTTTGCTTTGCTTCTCTCTTTCTTTCTCTCTCTTTCTCTGCTATGCTTTGTCCTCTCTCTGCGAATGTGTTTGCGGACATTGCGTTGATGTACGAGAGGAGAAACAAAAAAAGGGGGGGGCGAGGGAGAAATTAGTCAAAATGAAAGTACGAATTTTCCGAAAAAGGGGGCGAGGAGGATATCCAAAAAGGGGGGAGACTACATCATTCTCCTTTAGTACTCGGCATTTTTAAGAACAATAAAATCGGGGTAACTCTACTGCACCCCCGCGTTTTGTCTTTCGCACCCCCGTTTTGAAAATTTTGCCTGCCCGTTTTGGGTACCCCCCAGTTTTGAATATTTCGGGAAAAAATCTTTTTCCCGCCCCTTTCGTCCCCTCCGCTGCCCCCTGTTGCGAAACGCGATAAAACTAAATGTATGATCGTTCGTTTATGTCCCCGGTTGCCTTTTAACGGTAAAGTTTATGGGTGGGTACCGGGAGGTGTCGAGTTCGGTTGTTTGTATTCCCCCTCCCTTCATTATTTTTGGGACATTCCATCCCCTCGTTTTCTCCTTTTCACTATTGACTTCCAACAATGTGCGACAAAAGAAAAGAGGATTTGCATTGGTCTCAAGATGGTGAGGCCATCAAATAAACATGGACAAAGTCAACATGGGAACCACAAGAAATTGGTCGCAAATGAAACAAGCACAAAATAAAAAAACTAGGAACAAAAAACTAAACTAAACTAAGCTTGAGTACAAAAACGCAACCTTAAACACAACTGCAAAGGTCACCAATGTTGGGCAACTGTTGCTCTCTGTTTTCAGGTTACCCCTAATTAAGGCAAGATCTTAAATTGTGGCCTGCTTGTTTGCAATTGGAACATTTTTTCCCTTCAACGTACTCGAAATAGCTCTTGTCCCGGCTGATTGCCAAACTGCGCGCGCCAGAAGGTCGGCCTCGTTCCTTCATAACCGGGGGAGGGTTTTGCAACCGCAATGGTTCGAGGGGGGGCAGCGGAGGGGACGAAAGGGGCGGGAAAAAGATTTTTTCCCGAAATATTCAAAACTGGGGGGTAACCAAAACGGGCAGGCAAAATTTTCAAAACGGGGGTGCGAAAGACAAAACGCGGGGGTGCAGTAGAGTTAC
>CM074804.1:4831799-4895682 GCA_037447605.1 Zygnema circumcarinatum
CCAAAACGGGCAGGCAAAATTTTCAAAACGGGGGTGCGAAAGACAAAACGCGGGGGTGCAGTAGAGTTACAGTGGGGGGTCCTCGTATTTACCACCCCAAGGAGTGCGTCCTCAATATTTTCGCCCCAATTTTGCCGAAACCACTTTTTTGTACGGTAACTTGTGTTAGCCGCACTGTCCGTACTGTTCGTGTTGTCCGTACTGTCCGTACTATCTGTACTAGCCGTTACGGGCTTTCGCAAAACTCACCCAATCTCCCCGCTCGTGCCGCCGTAAGAGGCGCTCGCTCTTCTCCCCGTCTTCTTGACTTCGATACGATATGACACGATACGATATGACACGATACGATACGGTCAATACGATACGAAACTCCCCGATGGTTGGATGACGACAGTATGTACGACAATATATGCGTCATGATATGTCACGATACGATACGATGCTAAATGATACAGTACGATATGGTACGGTGCGATACGTACATGAACTCTAACATAATACCGCCCGTCTATTCGTAACACGAACCTTATATATGCGAATTTAATATTTTCGCCTCATTTTGCCCGGAACCAGGGTGGAAAATATGAGGACCCCCTACTGTACCCTAAAATCGAGCCAAAAGGTACAAAATGATGTACGGTGTGTACGGACGACAAGACACGTGGCGTGGGGTCGCCTGCCATTGGCCAAAGTCGAACCGCACTGCGATTGGACGTCACGAGACGTGACGTGATGTGACGTCATGCGGTGACGCCATCGGGATCTGCTCCGTCTTCTGACAAGGAATCTTGACCTTTCCTTCCTTCCCTTATGTCTTCTTTTTTTTGGTTTGTTGAGAAGAATTTCCAATCCCCGAGTAGTGCATAACACGGACGGGAAAATGGCATGGAACTCACGATGGCCAGGCCATCAAATGTACATAGACAAAAGCAGCATGGGCATAACTTGCTCCATGCGTAGAAAGATTGAGCCCCATCCGAATCAAAGGCGGAACCAAAAGAATTGGAGGATTTTGTCCAGGGTTCTTAGGGTGGCAACCAATTTCTTTCAGGCAGAGACAGACACCACCGGCTGCATTGTTGCGTTGGACTGACACTGTGGCCGTGTGCAATCTTTGTATTCGGTGAATGGCTTTGAAACCAGCGACCTCCCCGGCACTTAATTTCTGGGCTTATTCTCGTTCTTGCGTCTACTGTTCACATCGACTATCGTCTGGGCCTATCTATTTGGCTGAATCTTCGAAGACTATCTTTCTTTCTTATTTTTCCCCAGAAACTTTACTTTCCCGCTGACGCTCTCTCTTCTTTTATATCCTTCAGCTCTTTCTCTTCTCCGAAAGGGATACCTTTTTCTAAATTTTGTCAGGTTTCTCGGACAAGAAAAAGGTAAGGATTTGGCATTTGGCATTTGGCATGAAGTGGCCCTTACATTTACTTTTTTGACATCTGCCGAATTCTGACATGGCCCTTACCAGGCGTGCCGCGTGCTGGCCGGGTCAGGTACACCAAGATGAGCCCGAACCAGCCGGATTTCTGAGCTTGATATAAGGGTTAAACGGTAGACGGAACGAAGCCCCGTTTCAAAGGAGCTACATTTGTTCATATCCGACAACAATACAGATCCGGGGGTTTTTCAAGTACTATAGGATTCATCTGAAAATGATTCAAATCTATTTAATAGTAGAGAGCAAGCTGTTTTATCTCCAATTAGGCTTCCAATAAAACGGATTCTCTCTATCGATAAACTTAATTGTTAAAATGATTCAAATCTGCAAAGCTATATCTTACAACTATCTTCACTCAAAGTCTCCTTGCCGCACTGCTAAGTTATGGTAGTTGCAACCGTACTTCGTTTCCAATTATGGCTGGTGAAGACCTCTTAATACGATCAGTCTTCAAGGTGACTCCATAGTTGGACCATCATCCTGACATAAAATGCAAGAGCATTGACAAACAGGGAAGCGATTCAAAGGCAGCCGTGGCGGTTCCATGCCGGCAATTTCTCCTTGGGGGATATGGCCACCCTTTCATGTTTCAATGAGTTGGAGCAACTCCAACTCAAATTTTCTTTTTCGGTGGGCCAGTTGGCAAGTTGAATACGTCCCGCATGCTGGAGCGTGCATTGACGTCAAAGGCTGGATTTCCTTGCTTCATGTGGGAAGCAAACTCGTCATAATCAATTTTTCCATCCTGCACGCCGGCGGAACACGACATGGCCAAGTCACATCGAAGCAGGAAAAAATAGAAATCACTGTCAAGGAAAACGAGCATAGTGTACTTTGTGCAACCTTAACGGAGAGACAATTTAAAGTGAGAGGAAGGCTGGGCCATCTATTGAAGGTGCCCTGTTTGCGGAAGCCAATCACGGCTTGCCACGTTTGCGTAGTTCCAGAAGTGGCATGCTGTGATTGGTTCAATCTAGACAAAGTATCCTCAACAGAGTCACTTTCCTTTTACCTCATGCCAACATATGAAGCCCTTGCCTGTCTCAGCCATGTCTTTCCAAATGGTGAAGTTTAACTGACGGTTTATATGGTAACTGAAGAACCTCGCATGAAAAGACAGCTAGACGAAACGACATGACCGAGGCACGTTAATCACAGGCTACCAAGGTTCAGGACGAAAATACTTCTGATCGGGAGAGCTGATAAACTCACATTATTTGAATCGACGGCCTTCACAATTTCTTCAATTTCTCCAGCCTCCAATGAGCCATCCTTTGACAGCGCCTGTCTCAGCTCCTCCCTTGTAATATATCTGTAACATCGCACAGACCGTGTCAGCTTCAATTTGGATATGTGCAAGCATCGTACAAGTCACAAGTTTAAAGAAGGTGAGTTTGTCAACTGATAGCTGCCTAAGAATGTATCAGTCGAACCGCTTATCAGAGTATGCTGAAATAAATTAACAGCACTCAGAAGCAATATATGAATTCAGATGAATCGTATGCAATAGTCGTTGAGAGAACATAGGTGTGCCTTGATAAGTTCTTCACATAATCCAAATGTCTGTAACTTGGCGAATATTGGGAGAAAAGCAACAACTTCCAAAGAACAGCGAACAGCAGCCAGTCATCTGATAACGCTGAATGCTCATCTCCAGTCCACACAACCTAAGGTAGCTTTCTCTTTATAGTAAAATTAGAGTACGCATCACATACCCGCTTCCATCCTCGTCAAAATGTTTAAAAGCCCGATACAAGTGCTCCTCCTTTTCTATTTTGTTGAGATGCATTGTAGCGGTGATGAATTCAGAATAGTCAATCGTGCCATCGTGATCAACATCAGCCTGTTAAAAGCAAGTTTCAACACGAGTAAAACAAACATATGCAGCTGCATCAAACCTCTATCTTTGTGCTTTCAATAGCTTTCCTCAGGAGTCACTCTTCAGACTAAAGAATCTCACAATATTGCAAGACTCGCCAAAGTGTGCCTTTCACCAAGTTGTAAGCGAAATGGCACACACTAGCTCCAAAACGCTCGACTGAATAAACAATTTAATAACTCACCGATTCCATAAGCTCCCTGATCTGAGCTTCTGGAAGTTTGCTGCCAAGTCTGGTCAACCCCTCCTTCAGCTCCTCATAAGTGATTGAGCCGCTGCCATCTGCGTCTAATGATTCAAAAAGTGCCTTCAGTCCAACAATCTCCTCCTCTGACAAGCTTGTGGCAATAATCTGCATCATCACCCACAGGCAATGTTCTTGGTTGAATAAGAAAAGAAAGCAGAAATATTTAGAGTTCGAACAGGTACGAATGCTTGGGATTTGCCAATTTTAAAGGCATATCATGGCACAAAAGAATACACTCCTTCACCCAATATAAGGACAGCGTGGAAGGACCGGGCTATTCATGTGAAGGGAAACAGTCTCGAGCAAAGCCGGGGAAACTTTCGTCCAAGTTCAAGAGGGGGATGAAGAAAGTACCCGAAGTGCAAGTTTCTTCATCTTGTTCATTGCTGAGAAATTCTTTAATCTGGTCATGACGGCGGAATCGAGAGGCTTATCGGGAGCGGAGCCATCTGGTTTGGCCCATGGATGGTCTGAGTATCAAGAGAAACAAAAAACCTATTAGACAGGCGAACTCCAGAACCGTGAGAGAGGGGACCTCAGCATTTCAAAAACAAACTCTTTTACAGGAAATGAGATTGAGAACGAGAACATTGTTCAGTTTAAAGAGAATCTCTGACTGAATTACACAGTAAGCACTGAAAAGTGATTTATTCCTAGTCTTTACTTGAACTAAGTTCACCTATAGGGGGATTTTGCCTTCAGAACTTCTTTGCTGTGTGACAATGAACCCGGACCAAAGAGACTCTGCAGTTGAGATTGTGAAGGATACCCGTGAAAAGGGGCTAAGACACCTTCTCACAAACACGCAGATGCCAACAGCAAAAGGTTAAAAATAACAACAGCACTTACTGAGCACTTCATTAGCAGTAAGACGCTCCTTTGGATTCTGCTTCAACATTTTCTTGACAAGGTCCTTTGCCGGAGTGGAAATGGAAGGCCAGGGGTCGCTGAAAAAGTCAATTTGACCACGTCGAACAGCATCGAATATTCCGGCTTCGTTTTCTGCGAGAAGAGCTCACCCCTAGAGAATTACGAGCATGCGAATCTGGCCTACTTTGATTACCAGAAGTGCAGGCAACTTGAGACTAAAGCCTGACACAAAAACCTTACTCGTCCACTTGACTGCAGGAAAAGTTTGAGCGCTAGAAATTTACGAATATTTTAGAAAAGTGAAGGGATTATGTCTACCTGCCCAAAATGGAGGTACACCACAAAGCAGAATGTATAGAATGACACCGCAACTCCACACATCTGCTTCAGGGCCATATTCGCGTCGAAGCACCTGCACAACAAGTCTTCTAGCTTAAATATTTGTACCTCTATACCCAGCCCACGATATGATCAGGACAAACGAGAAGGCGCGACCATGCACAGCGTGGCAGACATGTCTCGACGATGAGCCCCAGCTTCAACAACTAGTACGACACACCTTTTGTTAAATTAGCTTAGTCAAGGAAAGATAGCAAACAACACTGGCTGCCCAAAACTAAAGAGCTCACCTCTGGTGCCACATAATATGCAGAACCGACAATGTCGGTAAATTTTTCGCCTGCAAAGAAATGGATGTCCTTTATAAGAAAACAAAGACGGCCTTCATATTGGACTTCCACAGTTAACACATAGGTCATCCTGATGCAGGGCAAAGAAATGTTATATATCACTAAAAGTGACCAGACGTGACAAGCCGTTGTGCATGACAGAATTAAAACGAAAATATAAAAAATCCAAAAGAGAAGGGAAGAGAAGAAATTTTAAAAGAGTGAACCAATATGACAAGGAACACCAGAAGAGTGGCAGAAAGAATGTTGCTTCCCGCTAGCGACTCATTACTCTTACACGTTGAATCTACCATCATCATAGCTGCAAGAAAAAAAAAGAGAAGTGTACCTGGTTTGAAAAACACGGATAAACCAAAGTCGGTGGCCTTGAGGGCCGCATCCTCCTTTTTATTTGCTAGCAAGAAGTTTTCCGGCTTAAGGTCTCTGTGCATCACACCAAGGGAGTGGCATGTCTCTACCACTTGGACAATCGTGCGGATAAGGGATGCAGCTCCTTTCTCGCTATAGTGTCCACGAGCAATGATGCGGTCAAACAGTTCTCCGCCTGCGCAGAGTTCCATCACAATGTGCACATTTTGCTTATCTTCGTACGCCCCTTTCATCTGGACTATATTCGGATATCCTGCCAGGTGATGCATGATTGCGACTTCCCTTTTCACATCTTCCACATCTTCCTTGGTGATCAGTTTGCGCTTTGCGATGGATTTGCAGGCTAGTTGCTCTCCAGACGCCTTGTCAGTGCACAAATATGTGATACCAAACTGCCCTCTGCCAAGCTCCCTCCCTAAAGTGTACAGAGCCTTCAAGTCCTCCGTCGGTCTCCCAAGGACATTCCTTCTCAAGGACATCACCGGTTCCTTTGGCCCCTCCACAAACGCTGGAAACTTTACCTCCACCGGCTTCTGCGGCTCAGGCTCCTGAACAGGAGGCGGGCTTGGCTCCTGTTTGCTTAAGAAGCACCCCATGCTGCAGACGCCTCTTTATCCTTCGCCTGTTAAAATGGTAGCCCTTCTGTACTGCTTCTCCTGTCCTCCCGCCTCCCAGTCCTCACCCTTTCTTCTCCGCTTCCTGCAGCCTGAAGACCGCTTCCTGCTGACACAGCCTTGCACCTGCAGCCTGAAGAAAGCAGAACGCAGTAACCGAGTCGCAAGGAGTTGACTGACTTCCGCTGACTCTCTTTCGAGGCGGCGGGCGGCGACTGCAGCGCATTGAGGCGCTCGGGGTTGTCAGACTTAAGAAACGTCAGTATGTCTGCGCGTAAAATTTACGCAGAACGAGTACTCCGGTCATATTGCGATCCGGGTGCAGCGGAGTACTTCCGTAACTTTATTTTTCGGAATGCTTTTCGTAAGATTTCGCTTTGTCGGACATGCTCTACTGGAGGGGGGCCGCCCCGGCGCGCTGTTGCGTGGTTACAAGTGTACCGTACGCGGGTCATTTCGAGGGGGGTTTGCCCAGGCCGACCTGGCGGCGACCAACAAACCACAAACCACAAACCGCAAACCGCAAACTGCAGAGCGTGCCGCGTCAACTGGTTTGCACACGCAGTGGTGACTTTCAAATCCATTGGCCAACGTGGCATCGTGTCATTGGCTGCACCGATAGTGTACGGTATCGCCTGGCTTCGGCGCGGGCCGCAGACGAACGTGCGGGCGGGCGGGCGGACGGACGGACGGACGGACAGTTGGTTGGCTGGTTGGTTCCGAGTAGGGATGGATTAGTTACGATTATATATTATATATTATATTATACAACTGTGACGAATAGATAACGGCTGATATATATTAATTTACAACGCCTTTACAACATGTACGGTCGTACGGTCGTACGACTGTACGGTATTATGCGGCCCGAGCACGAGCAGACAGAAAAAACCAGACGAACGCATTTCGCAACGCCAACGCCAAAACGACCTAATTTTGGTATGGTACGACCGTAGTACGGTCGTACGGTCGTTAATTGTTCAAAACGAGTGGGTATAATATATGTAATAAACTGTTTTAATTTGTAATATATTACTAATTTTAAACCCGTTGTAAATTATATAATATATTCGGAATTTATAACGCGGGCCATCCCTAGTTCCGAGCCGAAAACTGGCCGCCGCGCCGGACGGTTGTCGGTCGGCGCTGACGCGGGCGTGCGTCACACGCCTGACAAACAGGACAGGACAGGACTTTTTTTGTTGCCCTGTCCGAGACGTGACGGATGGTACGGCCGGCTCCAGTTCCGCTGCAGCAGGCTGGCTACGCTTGGAACGGGCGTTAGCAACATTATAGTGTACTAAAAATTGCACTTTTCCAATAACGATTTTTTGTTTGAAAAAGAGGAAAAAATGGGAGTGGGGCAATCTGCTACACTTGAGCAGCATATGAAGCTATTCATTAGATATTCACAAGCTTTGATAATCAAGAACCGAAGAGACTGCAAGAGGCGCAAGGGAAGCTTTGCAAAACCCATTACAGTGCTTCGCAATTTAGAGAGTGCAGCCTTGAACGCGGAGTGCATGACTAAAGCCTAACAGCACGACTCCAGAAGTAGCCACGAAGGTCGCCAATGCGAGCAGGTCTTGCGAAGTGAGGGGCGGAAGTCCAGCAATATGGTCACCGACAACTCTGGCGCGTGAAAGGAGCGCGGAGGTGAGGCACCGTTAAGGCGACAAGTGCATTAATTATCGATTAAAGGTTGCGAGCGTAACTGGGGAAGGGCTTTCGAGGCCGCGAGCGACAGATGTGCGCACTGGCGAAGGAAGGCATCCACACGGTTTTTCAAAGCAAACCAAAATCGTGGTGTGCGTAAGCGCACTTGCACGGATAGCGGCGTCACTAGAAGCAACGCCTTCAGAGAGGGGTCCGGCAAGAAAACTCTCTCGCTCCGGCCCAGGGGGTTGCCCGCTGCCCGCTGCAGCTGCGTCGCGCGCAACATGAGCCGAGCCCACAGCGCGCCCACGCGAGGTCAGGTCGGTCCCCTCCGGCCTCTCGCTCATTCAGTGTTCCAATGGAGTACCGTGCAGGTGCTGCAGTGCAACACACATGCGCTAGTTTCGCGGGCATGCCGCCGTGAATTCAACTGTGGCCCCAACTGCCGCGGCCGTGGCCCCATGCATGCAGCTGGAACCTCTCTGGATCCACAATTGGGCCGCGATGCGATACTGCGGGCAGACGATACGATACTCTAAGAAATACGATACTGTAGTAGATACGCTACTCCAGACAATACGATACTCCAGGAAATACGATACTGCAAGCGATGTGATAATTAGACGATACGATACTACATGAAATACTTTTACTACAGGCGAGACGATACTCCAGTCAATACGATACTACAGGCGATGTGATAATTTGGACGATACGATATTATAGGCGATGCGATATACGGTATGCGGCCGGAGCGCCACCCGGCCGTCCAAGCGCGCGGGCCGGGGCGGGGCGGGGCGCTGCGGCTCCACGTCGCCTCTCTCCGTCCCTGGGCTTCGGCTCCGCTCCGGCCAGGCCATGCGCCGGAGCTTGCACCGCCGCTCGTGAGGCGGAGGGAGACCAGGGCATAGGCCGGAGAGGGAGTCGGCCAGGGCTCGCGGGAGGGAGGCGATGGAGAGCCTGAGGGAGTGATGGAAGAGAGTGACGCGCTCAGCAGAAAGCTTGCAAGGGAGGAATTCATGGGCATGCGAGAAGGAGAGGAAGGGCTATCAATCAGCGGGGGATGGAAAAGGAGGAATAAGGATGGCTTCAAGATTTTGCGATCGCGTAATCGACCGACTTAGGCAGCGGGAAGGGGCTGAGAGAGTGTCTGCAGGGGGCAGGAATGTCTGCATCAGCCGGCCTGCTGGTCGGCACCATAATTTCCTCTCCCGCCCCCCTCCAAAACGAGACCAGAAGCTTCTTTAGATACTGTCGACAGAGTTCATCTGTTGTTCCTAGGCGTAAGCATAGCAGCGTTGTTTCTTTAGCTCGCGAACGCAGATCTTTTTCCATAGATTGTCCTTTCCCTCGCTCGTTTCCAGTATCACGCCGAGTGCAAGTGCTGTATTTGAAGAGATTTGTATTCAGACGCTTCAAGGTGACCCGCTCTTTCAGGTATTAAAGTGCCTCTTTATTGCTGCCCTCAGCTTTTTTCTTGTTGCCGTATCTCATGAGAATTAGCCATTCGCTGATAGCGCTCTTGAAGTAGGAGCTAACGAGCTGTTATTGAAGATTAGACCACGTTAATTATAGCTGACTGTTTGAAGAAAAGCACGAAGGGAAATGCATTGTCCATTATGAAATATTTCCAAGGAGGATGCGAGTCTGGCATAATCGGATGGGAAATTGGAATCGCCTACGTTCGTTCTTACAACTGCTAGCTTCTTCTGCTTCTTTTGAGATAGATATAGTCTATCAACGCTGCCGTATGCGAATTCAACCGGGTAATCAGCGAAGTAACTTTGACCTTATACTTCTCACCGCTTGGAGATGCTCCAGTGTGGTTCAAAAGGTCTTGCCTGAGATACTTCATGTACTTGTAAAGTCGCTCAAAAAAGTGAAGCATGCACTTCTACAGCACTGCATCAATAGTAGCAAGCTTCTAGCCTCTAGCATCTAGCATCTGTAGCACTGCCTGCTCAGATGTGTCTTGAGAAATTTAACTCAATAAGTATTGAGTTTCTGACTTTGCTATTTTCCATTTGGCAACCTACGGCCAAAGTGTATGGTTATGTCCCGCCGCACATGCGCCTTTTTAGATGTACAACCGTTCTAGTTGTGGCTGTGCTGTTCACTATGCTCCTCAAATAATGCCTTCCAAAGGCTAATGCCTTGTGTGTGAATTGTGTGTGAATCGTTTTCCTTCAAGACTGCTGTATACAATGTAGGTCGCAATTACACTTAGTACTTTTTCGTGTTGCTCAACGACGAAGTTTAATTGGCTCCACTTTCACCTTTGTGTTTTGTGATTTGAAACAAGTCTTTAAAGATTGAAGCATGATCATCTCTAGATTTTACGGGATCTTTGAACTTGGCTTTTGTTTGTGTGAGGTAAGATGTCTTCTTGCGTCAGGTGTGAAGGGATTTCCTCCTGAGTTCATTCAGTGTTCTCCATGTCCTTGATACTGGCAGCCATTTGCAAGACAGACTTGAGCGGATTGGTCGGCCACTAGCAGAAGCAGGAGTACCAGCAGGTGAGGAAAGCTCATCAGAGGAAGAAAGCTCTGCCATCATTGGTGCAGGCCAGCTTACGTCATCTGAGGCTTCTTTCGTATTTTCTCGAGGTCCACTATTTGCGCCTGATAACTGGCACTTTGGTCGCCCCTTCAGTGGGTAAGAGTTCCTGAATCCCCTCTTCAAAACACTATAGCTAAATGTTAAGGATGCGGTAGCGCTGAGGTGATTCCAGATGCTGCTCGTTGTGCCAAGATTTTCAAATTGAAAAAATGGCATTGTCATTGGATAGGTACATGCCTTTGTATCTGCAGACGGAAGTTTGACGGACAAGGAGGCATTGATCGGAAATTGACGAATCGAATGGCTGGAATGAGAACGAGAGCCTCCACATCCTCATTGCAGGAGCTTTCCCATGTGCGAGCACCAGCCCATCCTCCAGGCCATGTGGGCCTGACACCTAGCGACCTCCTCTCTGTGCCTTACCCAGACTCGTGTAGCAGTGAGGACGATGTTGCAAGTCCAACCTGGCGAGCTGATATTCTCAACCATTCGGAAAGGGTCTCAGAGACGAAGGCTGCAGGTTACGCACCTACAACAGAGCAGTTCCTTAGAGAAAAATTACACAGTGAAGGATTATCAGATAGGGAACTCCTGGAGAGAAGTCTGGCTGGGCCAACTGCTGAAGAACTGACTCCACAACTACTCAAGATGAGATTAGGAAGCGCTAAAGTTGGAGGAAACACCAAAAACGTGACCTCACATCCTCTATCAAAGCTAGCTGTAGCAGGTGGCCAGACAGAGCGAGGTGCTTCACGAACAGATGTTGGTGTGCCTGTTTATGTTATGCTGCCGTTGGACACTGTGAGCCCAGAGGGAACTTTACACAACCCTAGAGCCCTCTCGGTTGCGATGCAAGCGCTTCAATCTGCTGGGGTGACGGTGAGGATTACTCTTCAGTTGCAACTAAATGTTCAGTGCGTTGGGAAAGGTCATCCTAAATTCATGTTTTGAAAATGACTCTGAAGTAAAGTTTTAGATCTTGAATCTTGTAAGGTTTCAGAATCAGTTGCGTCATTGGGAATCAATAGTTAACTCAAACTTCAAGTGTGTTATTTGCAAGCTTCAATGCTGCGCTGTTTGTATCAGCTAGTACTGCCTATAGCTACAGGCATACAGTTAGGTCTATGCTTCTATGCTCTGGCTATTTCGTGACTGTTTTTCCGATAGCTTAGTTCAGTCTTATTCATTGTAAGATGGTGCGGAAAGGGCTTTGCAGGGGGTTATGGTGGATGTGTGGTGGGGAGTCGTGGAAAGAAGGGGGCCAAGAATTTATGACTGGGCACCATATCAGGAGGTATTGCGACTTGTCAAGAAAGCAGGACTGCAACTGCAGGCAAGTGTATTTGTTCGTCGACTCTGTTATGTTTCAAGAAGTGAACAGCTACCTGCCCGGGGTCATCTTCCACATGTCATAGCTGAATCTATCGTTGGTGAAAGACCGAAAGAAGGAGGAGTAGTATCAGTCAGCCAACAAGCAATTTCTTTGTTGTATAATCAGCAGTCTGTTCCTGATTTTTATTCCGCTCTCAAGGATTTCTAGTGTTCACAAGGCAATCCTTTGATTTCCACTGTTGATTTAAACTTGCTCTGTTGCCCCTGCTTTCCGTCGTTTTGCTGGCCAGTGTGTTAAGCATATAAACCTGTATTTGTAATTCTTGTGTAGTTGGGTCAAGCACTTCTAGTGGAGCCGACAGGTTCCTGTAGCTGGGAAGTGATTGTCGTTTTGATTTTTTTTTTTTTATCTAAGGAAGGTCACTACATTAGCTGGTCAAATTGTAGATTCATGCCTACTTTCAGGTAGGTTCTCGATCCGGGGGGAGATTGCTTGGAGCCACTCTTTGTCTCTTTTTGGGCTTAACTCCCGTGTTTCATTGATGTATTTTGTGGATCGAAATTCGAGTCAACGTTTATTAGCAGATCATCATAGTTATCCATTATTTACTGCCTCAAGCCGGCTGCTTTCAGCTTCCTGGTTTGCTGATTCGTCCGTTCCAAATAATCTACTCTCGTTTTCTTACAGGAGTGCACTTTGCCTTCTTTTGGCTGCAGGCGGTTATGTCCTTTCATGCATGTGGTGGCAATGTTGGAGATGATGTTCGAATACCATTGCCACCTTGGGTACATGAAGTCGCACTTTCTGATCCTGACATTTTTTACACCGATAAGGCCGGCCACCGCAATGGAGAGTGTATCTCTCTTTTTTCAGACACTGAAGAATGTCTTTGGGGAAGAACACCCATCCAGGTGCATTTCTCGTCCTCGAAGCCTCACCTGTCTGAGACAAAATAGGAAAAATAGAAAGGGGAGGCAGAGTTGAACTGCCTTACAGTGTAGGTGGGCTATAGATTGAGGACTTCAAAACCTTACTCTGTTGCTGAGTGGAGAATGCCAGAGGATAGGAAAAGATAGCTGGCAAACTGAGAACTTCTGTGGACAAGAGATTTTGAAGCCGATGGATGGAAAAGGTCACTTGCCTTGGGGCTGAGTCTGAAGCTGGCATTCCAGTCAGCAAAGGCAGTCATTAGCCGCGTAACTTCTGAGGTCTGATTGAGAGGGTCAAATTCGTGACATGCAGGTGTACACTGAATTTATGATAGGCTTTAGAGATGCCATGGGAGAGGATTTTGGCACAGTGGTGACAGAAGTTGCCATTGGTATGGGTCCGTGTGGAGAGCTACGTTATCCTTCTTATCCAGGTAAGGTAGCAGGTGCCTTACAAATCCCATGTTGTCGGCTACTTTTTCCTACTTCGAGGCACACGGCTCGAGTCAACGGGCTGTTGCCTCGCCTTCTTGAAATCTTGATGTGGGTGCATCCAAGCATCAATTCGTATCTTTATCATACCTGCAATTCCGCAAACCCTTCATTGTCAGGCCGCCAGCGTGGATAAGTTTACTTTTAACTCTTGATTAACTGTTGTATACATGTCCTCGAATCTACTTACAGAGGGAGATGGTCGATGGCGATTTCCTGGAGTAGGGGAGTTCCAATGCTATGATAGACGTGCTTTGGCAGACCTAAGAAGAGCTGCACAATCGAGAGGCCAGCCTGTGTGGGGTTATACGGGGCCTCACGATGCCGGACACTACAACTCACGCCCAAATGAGACAGGCTTTTTTGCTCCGCATAATGGCAGCTGGAGTACCCCTTATGGCCAGTTCTTCTTGCAGGTCCTCTACATGGCCTTGTTGGGATAGGGTTTTTAGGTTCATTGAAAATTTTTGCATTCCTTTGCATCTTCTGTTTTTTTTCGTAACCTGATGTTTCGGTTGAACTTTTGCTATTATTCTTTATTATTTTTTTATTATCATTTATTATCATCGTATTTGCTTCAACTTCTCTTTCTTGTAAAAATCGGCAGTTCTGGCTGAAGGATGGCAGGAAGGAGTTGCCGCATTGATGTGGCCACGTTCTGTTCTGTAGCCCAATGTCTGAAGTGGGCCCGGGGGTTTCTTGTGGGCAGTGGTATTCAGGATCCTTGGTGACACACGGTGAACGGATGCTACAAGCAGCACATGAAGCCTTCTATAAGTCCCCAATAAACATGGAAGGAACTCAGGAGATGGCTGGAAGCAATAACAAAATCTTCAGTGCTCTCTCAAATTCAGAATCAGCCAGGGAGAACTGGCAAGTGAGAGTGAGCCTGAAATGTGCCGGCATCCATTGGTGGTATTGCAGTGCCTCACATGCAGCAGAGTTGACTGCTGGATATAATAATCCTCGAGGTAAGAATGGGTATGGAGCAATCATTGACCTCTGCCAGCAATATGGTGCTGATTTCAACTTTACGTGCGTTGAAATGCGGAATACTGAGCAGCCTCTGGAGGCTTACTGCGGTCCAGAAGAGCTTCTGAATCAGGTACACTCCTCTCTCTGACTTCAATAATTCATCTCAGACTGGCCTTGTAGTTCTTTGATGTTGAATCCATCCTGTCTTGATTTGTGTATGAATGAGTAGGACAGGTCAGGATTTTTTTCACAGTCTGTCAGTTCACGCCGGTCCTCGTGACAGGGTTTGATGTAGTATGGTCTGTGCTTTCAGTTGTACCTAGTCTCGAGTTCCAAAGTGTTGCCTTTCGAAGGGTGGAACTGTCTTTCCATGGTGCAATTCATGTGTGGTCAGCATATTTGCGATCTCAAAAACATTATTCGTGTGTGAAACCTGTGAAGGTGCGAGTGTACGCCGCACAAAATGGCGTGCCACTGGCGGGAGAGAATGCACTGGCACGCTTAGATCAAGAAGCTTATGACCAAATGGTGAGCAATGCGTGCTCAACGAGTGTGACTCTGAACGAGATAGACGAGTGGGGGAATGTGAAGACCGTGGAGCATCAGGTGCCCATTATGGAGGCTTTGACGTTCTTGAGGCTCACTCCTCAGCTATTTGAAGAGAGGAATTTTGCTCTCTTCTTGGCGTTTGTGCGGCGAATGAGACAAGGAGCTAATGAACACTATCCCGACCGTCATCTCTATCGGCCTTCACAAGGTCATTACATAAATCATGCTTACAATTTTATTGGTCGTAGATGACAGCTCAGACGCTGTTTGAACGCTGCTGTATCATAGCTCCAATCTTTGTGCATATTTCCACTTTGTGCAGAGTTGAGTTTTCACTGCTGCAAGCATTGAAAACTCTTGGAGGTTTGCTGCTTGCATTGTCACGTGACTAGATGCAGTGGCAAGTTGAAGCAGGGGCTGCCAGGAAAGGCTTCGAAGTTTGCTGAAGCCGGACACCATGTGGGAAAACTCCAACGTTCTTTGAATTGCGGTGAACTTTTGGTCCTTCCATGCCCACCATCTCCATGGTCGTCTCTGTTTGTGGAGTGAAAGAATGATGCCGCTGGTCGCATGTGATGATGCATCATTACTTTCTGAATATTGTCTTTCGTTTCTTTCTCTTCTGACTGGTGACGTGAGATACTCTCCGAATGAAGAGTGTGCTAAGTTGTACTGGAGGCCTGGAGCCCATCATCTTGTGAGAAGACAATGAAAAACGAATGTTCGGCATTGACCACTTCATGTTCAAGTCAAGGTGCTGTCTTTCGTCCGTACACTCGTGTAACCGTTTATAGCTCGTTGGCACTGCAGAGTTCGTTTCTTCCTCTTATTACTCGTAAATACCAGCCAGTTAGCTGTCTAACGAGAAACTGCGGGAACGGAGTGGAGTATGCATTGGATTACCGTCTCCACGGAACATGGGACACGCCAAGAACACGCAACGCGCGCGCGTCCCAGCCTGCCTGCCTGCCTCTGCCCCTCCGCCCCCCCGCCTGCCCGCCCGCCCGCCCGCCCGCCCGCCCGCCCGGGAAGGAAGGTCGGCCGTCCCCTGCGAAGAGAAATGGCACTGATCTCACGCGTGGCGATGGCGGGGCCATCCCATGTACTGTACCGCACATGGCCAAAACCACCGACAACACCACCAACACCAACATGGGGAACCAAAAGGAAATCCCCGTCCCCTGCCCATCTCATTCCGTACGACGCCGGTCCCGCTTCTCCTTCCCGCCCCGTTACGGTCCAGCCTGCACATACATGCCCATCCATGCGCATGCCGTGACACATGCTTCCCAGTTGTCGCGTGACCGACGGAACTCGTCAGGCGGCCCGCGATCCGCGGAGCCGGGCAGAAGGAATGATGGATGACGAGGTCATTGACGTCATCATGTACGGTCAGAAGGCCGACGTCCGTCCGTCCGCGCCGTCGCTGTCCGTCGTCACCCGTTGCTCAGCCGCATACGCCAAAACTACCCGCTCGGGGCACCAGCTGGCAAAGCGTACGGAATGCCTTCTGTCGGCCTGCACATATTGGTGCAAAGTCTTCTAGTCGTCACGTGTCACCTCGCCACGTCAGCGCGATCTGTGGGCGGCCGCTGATTGGCCCCCGGGTTCCAGCCCGGGCCCGCAGACTGCGGAAGCGCCCTAAAATGAAATTTGAGATCTTCAAAATAATAATAATTATGGAGACTGCTATTTTCACACCTTTTTGTCTAGATACACACCTTTTCTCGCCGGGCAGATTTTATTTTAGAAATAAAAGGGTTAAAAACCCACTTTATTTTGAGTGCGTCGGCCCCACCCCCTTACAAGGAGTTCGCGGAGGTCAGGGAGGGAAAAAATGGTATTGAACTCACGATGTCGATGCCATCAAATGTACATGGACAAAAGCAGCATGGGGAACCACGAGAGATTGGTCGCAAAGGACCTAAGCACGAAAGAAAGAAGCTAGGAGCGGAAAACTACGCCTAGGCGCAACAACGCTTCAAGCCCTCCCTAAAAGCAGCCGCGAAGGTCACTGATGTGCGGCACACCGCGCGGAGGGAGGGAAGGAGGGAGGGAGGGAGCGGCGGAAGGCCACCAACACGGTCGCCAACAACCGCGGCTTTCACGCCGAAGGAGCGGAGAAGCGAGGAGGGCAACGCTGAAGGGCGACGAAAGTACGCTGTCAATAAAAAGTAGCCAAGACTGCCGGAGGAGGGCTTCCTTCCTTCCGGGGCCGTGCATCTCGAAGGAGCGATGGGCGCACTGGCGAAGGAAGGCATCCAAACGGGTGTGGAAGCAACCAAAAATCTCAATAGCCATAGGAACAAACTCGTCGGCCGCGTCACGATGGGCACATGGGCCGCATCACGAGCAGCCACGCCTTCATGGGAGTCAGGGAGGGTTTTGCTCCAGCACATTTCTTCGCCTAATCTTATGCAGAAAATGTTTTTGTTTTCCTTCAAACAAAAACTTGAACAACATGAATGGTGAGCTCATGCAACGCCTGCTGGACAACTCTAGCGGAAGTTCTAACGATTACCACTCAGCCGGTGTTGCGCATGTTGCTCGCAATGGCTTTCATGGTCCGCAGCAATGTTGGCTTCTCCCAGAGATCGGAATGTCTCTGGCAATGCTTGCGAAAATAAAATGGGTTTTTAGAGGTTTTAGCCCTCTTTTTTCCAAGATAAAATCTGAATCCGCGAAAAAAGGTGTGTATTTAGACAAGAAAGGTGTGAAGAGAGCATTTTTCGATTTTATCCCTTTATTTCTAAAATAAAATCTGCCCGGCGGGAAAAAGTGTGTATCTAGACAAAAAAGGTGTGAAACTAGCATAATTATTGTTTTGATAATGTTCGAGGGTCGCCTCGGCGCCGTCCCGTTCTGGCTCCAGATGCCACGTCAGCCATTCCGCGCCTGCCGGCCGCAGCCCGCCCGCCCGCCCTCACGGGAAGTATCTGTCAAGGGCAGAAGGACGGGCCCTGCAGGCAGGCAGGCAGGGAGAGCGGCCGGGAGGGAGGGAGGGTTGGAAGGAGGAAGAGAGGGAGGGAGGGCGCGGGAGGCGGCCTGGGTGGTACATGCGGGGAATGTGACCGCCACTCTCGCAGGCAGTCTCTCGACTCTCTCTTTCCCTCCCGCGCAGCTTTCCAGGGCATGCGCTGCGGGCACTACGCCTGTCCATCGGAATCAGCAGGGACCAGTTGGCGACTGCGGGGACGGTCCCTCTGGCTGGCAGACGGGTGGGCGTTTACAGCGGTCAACCTGTGGTGTTTCAGGATCTCGTTTTGGAGAATGGGAAATTGTATAGGCACAGTAGAGCAGAAGGCTCCTCCTCTGAAGGAGCCTGAGTCACAGAAGGCTCAGGGAGAGAAGCCAGTGGTGTTGGATGGAGTAAGGAGGCCTATAACGTCCCTAACAGCGAACGTGCTTGGAAGGCCGACTGAAGATTTGAAAGCGCTCTACAGTCTGGGACGAGAGCTTGGACGGGGCCAGTTTGGTATCACGTATTTGTGCACTGACAAGGTGACAGGAGAACAGCTGGCCTGCAAATCCATTGCAAAGCGGAAGCTGGTCACCAAGGAAGACGTGGAAGATGTGAGGAGAGAAGTGGCAATCATGCATCACCTGGCAGGCTCCTCGAACATAGTCCAAATGAAAGGTGCATACGAAGATAAACAGAATGTGCACATTGTGATGGAACTCTGCGCCGGCGGAGAACTGTTTGACCGCATCATTGCCCGTGGACACTATAGCGAGAAAGGAGCCGCATCACTTACCCGCACAATAGTTCAGGTGGTGGAGACTTGCCACTCCCTTGGCGTGATGCACAGAGACTTGAAGCCAGAAAACTTCTTACTAGCAAATAAGAAGGAGGATGCCCAGCTTAAAGCCACAGACTTCGGGTTATCCGTGTTTTTCAAACCAGGTATTTTGTCCAACTTTCTTTGCAATGTTCTGCACTTGAAAGAATCGTGACGAGTACATGGCAGTTGGCCTTTTGATGTTGGGATTTATTTTCCTGTAGAACACCAATTTGACCTTACTGAAGCACTATTCTTTCTGCAATGCCTCCGTTTATTTGGATCCCATTTGTATGCAGGTGAAACGTTCACCGATATTGTGGGGTCTGCATATTATGTGGCTCCAGAAGTGAGTGGTTTGAGCTTTGTTTCAAATCGACCAGGTTCCCACTATCATTCGTAGTTTGGTTTTTAACCGGAGCTCGGCAGAGAGTTGAGTCCCGGAAAGAGACCTGTTCCAACCAGGGAACATATGCGTTGTCTTCGGGACTGTTGACTCTTTTGAATAACAGTTTATGAATTGCTTTATGAATGCCAACACCTCGGCCGAGCAATTTGATCTGCAGGTACTTCGACGCAAATATGGCCCTGAAGCAGATGTCTGGAGTTGTGGTGTCATTCTCTACATTCTACTGTCCGGTGTACCACCTTTTTGGGCTGGTGAGCTCTTCGTCTTTTCAAACTTCTGTAACAAAATTCTGTCTTTCCTGACGTGAGGTGAAAGTTGCTTTCGTCGACATATTTAGGCACGGGTGGGCATCCTTGTCTCTTATCTTTTGAAAGATGGATCATGATTTGCAGAAAATGAAGCTGGTATATTTGATGCTGTTCTTCGCGGCCAAATTGATTTTATTACCGACCCTTGGCCATCCATTTCCACTGCTGCAAAGGACCTTGTCAAGAAAATGTTAAGGCAGGATCCCAAGGAGCGACTCTCGGCTAACCAAGTGCTCAGTAAGTGAACCGGTCTTGATGGCATCGTCTCCCGGCCATCGTCTACATCGTTTTCCTTCCAAGTTCTGTCAATATGTATGTCTCAGAACTTCTACTAGTTACAAACTGCACAGTCTATTTGTTGTGGTACCAAGTTTGGATCTGGTGCTGGTTAAGCGTGATCAGGCCTAGTAGTACTTTGACTTTTTACTATATACTCTTCAGACACATTTTTTATATGATCTCTTGTTGAATTCAGAAGCTGGCCTACTTCTGATGAGCTTGCTTTTCCTAGCCCTGGCGAGGGAGAGGGAGAGGGAGAGGGAGAGGGAGAGGGAGAGGGAGATGGTTTGATTTTTGAGTTTTTTTATTGCATTTGTTTTGTATAAATGCAGATCATCCATGGATTAAACCTAATGGCTCGGCTCCCGACAAGCCCCTTGATTCAGCTGTCATGACGAGATTAAAGAACTTTTCTGCAATGAACAAGATGAAAAAGCTTGCTCTTCGGGTTAGTCTCTGTCACCTTTTTGGAACTTGGATGACGTGTTTATCGTTTGCACCATTCGCATTTCTGTCACCTTTCACTGGCATATTTGTTGGAAGTGTAGATTGGTTGCTAGTAACGTCTTTATAAATGGCGTCTCAACTCCAAGCTGTGAGCTCAAGGTCAGTCACGTGGGATTAGACTTACTTATTTGATGCTCCTTTTCGCTTAATACGGCCCCTGAAACCTGTGCTCGCCTCTGAATCTAGATCATTGCTACAAGCTTGTCTGAGGAGGAGATTGTTGGATTGAAAACACTTTTTAAATCCTTGGACGAAGACAACAGTGGCTCCATCACTTATGAGGAACTGAAGGCCGGTCTGGCCAAGCATGGCAACAAAATTCCGGAGCCCCAGATCAAGCAGCTTATGGAAGCAGTAAGCGTCTGAATTGTGCTTTTACGGCATAGGCTCTTAAACTAGTGTCCTAATCCGTTGACTTAGTTTTGGTTTGTTAATGAGATTGGAGCCCCTGTCCCTTTCATGCGGCACCACTTAATGGTCTCATATGGTGTGTTGCATTTAGCCGAACCATTGTTGTCTGGCAAAGTGTGTTCCAGCTGAAGTACGGCTTTTGACTCGGCTGTGAGGGGCAGGTAGCCAGCTTGTCGCTTTCCTACTTTTGTTGAGACTGATTTCAAGAATGTTGCATTGACAGGCTGATGTTGACCACGACGGCACAATCGATTATTCGGAATTCATCACAGCTACTATGCATCTTAACAAAGCCGAAAAGGAGGAGCATTTGTACCAAGCCTTTATGCACTTCGACAAGGATGGCAGTGGGTATGTGAAGGCACTCCGCCTCCTGTAGTTTCACTGGATTTACTTCTTGTATTAGTTTTATTGAATTCATGATATGTTATCTCGAGACTACTCATTTCGAGTACTTTTGGGCTAAGCACTCATTGCCTATAGGGCCTCTTTCTAGTATAGATCTTCTGTTTCGCCCCCGAGTGAAAATGAATAAGTGAGCAATTGAAGACGCCGAGTAACATATAACTGCTCGTTGGTGAAGCTACTGAATTGATGTATGCAGAGCAGACCTACCATGGTTTGCATTGTGAGCACAAAATATGTTAGTCAGCCTTTTAGCATATGATTTTTTGGTGTTCACTCTTGGGGGTTAGACTCTGGCAGTTGTAGGTGTGCGTAGGTTTCAGAGTTCAAGCCGAGCAGCTGCCGTACATTCAGACAATTGCTGATGAAGTGGGTTGCACGCCCTGTTTTTGGCTGCTCTCGGTGTTTGTCCTCGGTGTGATAGATACATTTCAAAAGAGGAGCTGAAGCAGGCCCTGTCGGAGGATGGCTCGCTCGAGATTGGAGAAATTGACGATATATTGCAAGAAGTAGATACTGATCATGTAAGCCTGTTACCTCTGCCGACTGCAGTGCAGTTGTTTGGTGTGGATGGAATACATTCTGTCTACATTTGCCGATTGGATGGAGGTCAGAATTTTTGTCATAAAGGACTTGTTATGTAAAGGATAAATAAGCCTTGACTCCCCTGGACGTGCGTTCCGTCAAAGGTGCTTTGACCACCACCTTTTTGTGAGCATGGCGTGGGGGACCTTCCTTTTTCCTTCTATGAGTTTGACCTTGTGACGAGCGATCTTCCTCTATAGGACTTTCCTCAGACAGTTGATGGCGTCAATGCTTCACTCATTTCTTCCGTAGCCAGTTGTGCTCTGCCTTAACATCATTTTCCAAGCGATTTGACTTTTTTTTTAAATTGTTTCCGTGTAGAGTAACAATAGAGAGGCTTTCAACAAGCGCAACATTGCAGCTCAGCCTGTGTTATTACCTTTGCCATGATGGTTGATTAATTGCTCCCGATACCTTGTTTTGGATGTCGTATTGAATTTGCAGGATGGCAGAATTGACTATGACGAGTTTGTCGCCCATATGAAGAAGGGTAATCCTGCTCTCGATCCCAACGCACGCTCCAGCATGCGCGACGTGTTCAACTTTCCAACCGGCCCTCCAAAAAAGAGGAACTGAGTTATGATGGGCCCTATTGACCAATGAAACTGCAAGCAGTTGAAGGCTACTCACGCGAAGCCAGGGGGAAACACAGGCTGTTCTTTGGATCAGCTCGGTTTTGAAGGGGACGGAATCACTCGCCCTCTCTGTACTCTCACACACAGTTCGGTTGCCGCGGCCCAATGGAGCCTTTCTGAGCTAAAGGAGAATGGCTTGATGACGCGAAGGAAAGGAAGTGTACAGCAGGAAAGCAGGGCAGGGCCCCCTCTTGAATTGGAACAGACGGTGTCTGCCACCTCTTCCCTCTGCAAGGGGTGGGAGGGAGTTGTGAGAGAGGTGTCCTTGGACATCTGCTGAGATCAAGGTGAAAGCGTGGCAACTGACCTCCTTGGGGAAGCCCAAGCTGGAACACACAGCTCGACCTCCTTTGCTGATTTATATTTTAGCATTTTGTTATGATTAGTTGTTGGCATGTCTGGATTTTATGGTCCCGACATCGTTCCACTTGAGAGTGAATGGATCTTTACTCCATCATTCCTTCGACCGCCCTTTTTAGAGGTGTGCTTCTCATTGTAGTCCCTGAATTGACTGTCCAAATGAACCAGATGGCCCCAACCGGCTACTTTAGCAGGATGGCAGATCTATGATGACCCCTGATTTTCATCGTTTTGGATTTTCATCGTTTTGTGCTGACTGACTGATGACTTCCGCTCAAGCTTTAATATAGTGTTTCTCACGCTTTAATATAGTGTTTCTCACGCTTTAATATAGTGTTTCTCACAGAATCAACCGCTCTCCATGATCTCATGGTTCAATGGAATGGTTCATGTGACTTCAACTGCGAGATGTCTCGGTCTGCCGGTGAAACCACAAAAAAAAAAATGTTTTGCATGAAAAGTCATCATCCCGGCTCTTGTTGCTGATGTTGTTCCTAACCCAACGAAAAGAGCTTTTTTAAAATCCAGTTTTAAGAGCAAAGCAAGCAGATTAAGAGCGTAATACAAAAACACCTTTTTTACACACATGCCGTGTTTGATTGTCCAGTGAAAAGAACTTCCAGGCTAAGAAAGGCTTCAACTAACAAGAAAATACGAGTCATGCACAAAAGAACTCGACGGGCCTTTGTTCCAAGACCGTACAAAGAAGCGGCACACGCAACAGTTGGGATGAAAGTGCAACCTAACGGCTTTGTGTTGAGAAAAAATTTAGGCTTTCCTTGCAGGGTAGAAGGGCTGCATCTTTTACGTGGACGGTGTGTTCCAACGGCATGTAAGCAACAGAAAACTTTTTCAATCTAAGGTATGAACATCTCCCAAGCAAATGAGAAAAGAGTTTACAGAGTGTACTTCTCCTCCCTTAGCTTTTTGAACAGATTAAAAAAGCTCTCAAAGCTGTCGTAGGTTTCAGTAAATCCGCGCTCACGACTCTTTGACATGTCGTTATAGGCCTCGAATGGACGACTGAGATCTGCATCAGTGTGCCACCAGATCGCAATATCCTCCATCTTGTACGGCTTTAAGCCGTGCTCCTTCACTATCTGATCCCAGACCGGGCCTTTGTCCTTCATCCTTTCCTGAGAAGAAATATTAAAATGTTAGAATGTCAGTCCCTTCCCTTGGTTTTTTTTTTTCACACCAAACGCCAAACATCTCTTGAGATTCCATTTTCTGCCATTTGATTTCAGGGATTCGGCATTCAATCTGCTTGATATGCGAAATTCAGTTTCAAATCCAAACTGAGAAGTGACAATAAACAGCACAAGTACTCCATCTTTTTGCTGCCGTCCATCTGTTCTAAACATTGGCTTTCACGATAACCGGGTGCCTTCCTCTTTTTAATGTGTCATCACTAAGAGACCCAGAATGATCAAAACTCTACTTTCGTTACCTGGAGAGGAGACGGCTCTCCAGGGTACGGTGCTTCTTTCAAGCCATAAAATGCCGCTATTTTCCCCCATAAGTCCTTCCAGCGAAAGACGTCACAGTTTGTCACATTCTGGAGCCTCCAGTGAACACATTAGTTTCCCAGCAGAAAATGACGAAACTTAAATTAAAAACTGCAACAGCAAGTAGATAAGATGGAGACTACTACTTAAGGACAGGTCCTCCTCGGGATAAGTCGAAGCTTAAAAAGTGCGTGAGGCTCACATAGGCTTCATTTGCAGCTTTTGGTTCTGTAGCAGCCCAAATCTCATGTTTAGCGACAATATCTGCATCTGACACATCGTTCCGACCTTCCCATTGTTCCTTCGATCCCGGGAATAAGAGCGCCTCGCCTGTGTATTTGCAGATGCTCGCATAAACTGCCAAACTTGTGCCGAGGTTCATCAAATTACCTGGCGCAAAACTGCATTTACACGATCAAATCTTAGCTGTTGTCAGCAAGGCTCTGGCTTAGTAATGGAGGCATACAGGTTTCTCTCTCGACTATCACACACACATCCACGTCCTTCACCTTTCTTAGGTGTAAATGGCAAATTAACGAGGTCCAGCTTGCAGACTGTTGAAAAAAAACCAACATACCTGTACAATGTCATAATATACCACTATTAGGATACTCACCCTATTATGGTAAAGGGGCGATGCACTGTCCAGGTAAAGTTGTGGAGGCCGGAAAAAGAAACGAGGATATCCTCAAGGGTGTAATAGAAGTTGGGGTGTGGCAATCTCGGCATATCCTCTTTGAATGGAATCTGCACTGGAATTTTTCCATACAGCTCAAAAGGTCCAAGGTAGTGCTTGGTGCCTGTGGTGAGAGCGACATGGCGAAGACCTGCAGCACGACTTCCAAGGATACCTGGAAAAGAAGAGACACAAGAGCATTGAGAAGTGCATGAAATGAATCGAAAAATTATGAGCTAAGGTCTAAAGTTGATAGACAGGGCTAAGTAGTAAGGAAAACAAATCCACCGTAGAACACGAGGCACGAAATGAGGCTGTTAATGGAAACCAAAACCTGGCAACTCTGAATAAAATTGGATTGCACAAGAAAACTTACTCAGCACATTTTTGAACATGGCACCGTTGGCTTCACAATTCTCTTCCTCAGTTCCCTTCATTGTCCACGTCGCCCAAAAGAGATGTGTGACGCCAATTATTGGGCCCAAATTCACCAAAACATCATCCTCATTCGCTACGTCACATTGAATGTGTGTATAGCGCGGGTCTACGGGTTGCATCCATTCTGGGAGTGGCTTTCTCGAAACACCGTAAACCTATAAAAGAATCCAAATTCTCAGCAAAAATACTCAGGAAATGTCATACATTTGAGAAATCTCCAAAAGCGAGCTCTGCTTGAAGGGCAAGACAACGAATTAATCTTGAATAATTCAGGATTAAGCATAACCACACACTCAATGACCGAATGCCAACAAACAGCCATAAACAACGAACAATATGCACTAAGACAGTATTATGCACTCAGAAAGCATTGGAAGAACTTGAAAAATGCAACAAGCTGAATAGAAGAATGATGCAAAAAATGATAAAAATCTTTACCTTCTGCCAATGATTTTTCTCTCCTGCAAGGAGCCGTTTGACCAAATGATTTCCAACTATTCCTGTATCCCCAACAACGAGGGCGACCGGTCGCTCCTCCGCCGTTCCCTCCAAAGCCTCAGCTTTGGAGACCTTCTTTTCACCGCCGGACATGCCTTTCTTTCAAATCCTGTAAAATAATTTGTAAACACGCAATCGGTTCGGTTTCCAGGAGTAAGACTCTCCAACTCAAACCTTTACCACGCAAGACGCTGTCGTTTCTGAAGCCACCAGAACGCTCCCGGTTTTCCAAGGTAGCCTTCCCATCCTTGCCCTCCCTACCCGGTCTCTCCCTCCCCCTCTCGTGCATGCCCACCTTGCGGCGCTCGCTCCGACCCCAAAGCTCCACAAGCAGAGGCTGCACAAGGAAGCAGGAGCTGCAGGGAACCTGCCACGTGGCGAGCGGCGGACATACATGCCTACGGTGGCAGCAATGCAGAGAAGGTGCCACGTGGCGGTTCGAGCTGCGAGTCTGTACTGTACATGTAAAGCGGACCCTTTGAGCGTGCCACGTCACGACTGGACGATCACAGCCTGCCACGTCAGAAGTCGCCAGCGTGGCAGACGAGATAGGCATTCTCCCGCCTCTCTTTAATTTGTATCTCTCTTTGTGAAAACTTATTCCGGAAGCATAAAAACAGACCAGCATTGAACTTTACGAAGGTCATCGTGCAATTAAGCAAGGAAAAGAAACAAACGGAATTGCAACGCCACAAAGTTGTTCTGAAAACGTAAGGAGTATATATAAAAAAACAAAGAAAACAAATGAGAAGCTAGGGTAAAGAAACAGCAAGAATAGTCTCATTAAAAAAAAAAAAAAATAGAATAAAAGACAGAACCAAGGGTTCTCGTACTGTTTGAGAAACCAACCATCGAAGTCCTAAATTGATATTTTTTTTCTTAAACAAAAAACTGACATAAAAAAAGGAAGAGATGCCACGAAATGGACATGGCCAAAACCAACGTGGGAACCACGAGGACCCGGTCACAAAGGACCTAAGGACGAAAGAAAAAGCTTGCAAACTGACATGCTTTACTTCAGGATTAAAACGTCCTTTTCCCAACAGCAGTATATTGGAAAAATGGAAGTGAACTGTTGTGGAGGCGAACAGGGATAATCGAGGGGGATAACATAATGACCGAGGAGGTCTTCTTGTAGCTAGCCGCTCCCCGCAGTCCACCGGCCACAAGCAGAGCGTTAAGAACGGAGTTCCATTCCTCCGTGATCTGTTCTACAAATTCGGCAAACTGCTGTGGTGCGCAACAGAGAACTTGGCGATAAAAAAGCCGATGGTGTCACGCGGTCCGCATGGATCAAACCGCTGCACGAGATGCTCTTCTCCAGGACGAAGCCACTCACTGAGCATCACCCAACCCCATTCAAGCGGATACAGAGAAAGCTTCAGCATTGGGCACTTCTCAAGAAGGACAAACAGAGGATAAAGAGATTTCTGTTCAACAAAAGTATTATTTACAGCTGTTGAGTTTTGCACAACAAGAATGCTAGAAACACAATGACATGCAATCAAATCAGAAATCTACTACCTGCATAAATGGCAGAATTTCGAGAGAGAAACAACAAAGAGCGCCCCCCTGCCCTTTCCATTCATCTTGTTGCTAGCAGGCACAGCAGGTGATGCCGAATCTCACCGATATCCCGCGCCATCAAATACATCCAAACCTCCAACAAGCCCCGGACCACCTAATCTCGGCGCCTGTACAAGGAGAAAATTCATAAGGCAAGGTTGAAGGGCATAGTATGGAAAAACTAAAGTTCGGGCTTCATGAAATTTCTTGACCAACCAAGTTTTTCATAGAAAGGAAAAAAGACTATGTTATTCTTATCAGCTTCCAAAATTTCCGGTCAAATTTTGCATTAACAGATGCATCTACCTCTGAGCTTCACCTTCAGCTCATCCAAGACCACTGTGAGAGACATTGAGCTCATCAGGGAGGTTACAACAACATAGGTCACAGGCTTTCCAACACACATGCCGTTATTTAGCCAACTTATCTGCAGGCATCCAGTATTGATGTTCAAAACTGTATGGAGGGTTGTACTGCGACTGTACGTTGGAAGAAAATTGAAGATTACCTGTGGAGCAAGAGACAAAAAGGAGTACTTGTCCAGAGCATATCGAACCACAGCTTCATTCTCGCCAGGGTTAATGGTGCACCTGCAATAAGCTCCAACAAGTACACGAGTTTGAAACAACACAACATCACAAGCCGCAAAGATGGTCGCCAAGATATCGCTAATCATGGAGCTACGTTGCATACACTCTCTCTCTCTCTCAGACACACGCATACATCCAGAGATGAGGCAAAATGAGAATATAGGACAAAACAAATTCGAATGATTCGCTGCAACAATGAAGAATGGACAGAAACTTATGCTAAGCTTAATGTCCTGAGTTCTACAAACATAATCAAGCAGCCAAAGAATGCTGGTTGCCCAAGCACAAACTGAATCACACTTACGTGGAGTAAACAAGAGTGCCACCCGGCTTAACCAGAAGCACTGCCTGGTCTAACAGCCTCCTCTGATACACACCATGCTTCCGCAAATCCTCCATAGTGGCCTGCATCCAACAACTTCAATCACGGCATCCTTATACTTTCCACTGACGAGGCCAAATTATCAATCCTCACAACCACATTGCTACTAGTAAAGGACAAATGTCTGTCGATAGAACCTCCTTGTCGTTCTGCTATTACAAGTACAGAAACTCTTCATTCATTATTAATCTTAAATCACTACTAAATGGGTTAAAACAAACAAATTATTCCTGAACTAAAATAGGACGTGACTGTAATCGGGCATAGCTCAGATACAAGCGGATGGGAGTTAAGGCTCCGAGAAGCACCTCTGCTGCGAATAGTCTAGGCCGTAGGCCCAGTGAAGAACATGGCGCATCCAAGAGCACCCTGTCAAAGCTGCGAGGAGGGAATTCTCGAACTCCGTTTTGAACCTCCTCACTTGACTTTGGGCCATTTTGTGACCGCCGTTTCTTCTTCCTTTCAACTGCTTTGCTTTTGTATATGCAATTCAAAACCGCAGAGTCACCTGCTATGCTAGAGGCTGCATGCTGTGTGGTGGAAGGAGAAGTGGAAGAGTCGCAGTCGCAAGCAGACGATCGGGAGTGGATGTCACAATCAGTTCTCCAAGGCGAATTGGACGATGGCTGCTGCGATGTCGAACTTTGCGGTATTGAAGTTGATGGTGAAGGTGCTTCTAATAGATTCAATGGACACATGGAGACAGATGGTGATGCTGGCATGAGCGTGGTAAACATCATACATCAAACAACAGGTTTTACGTATGACTTCATTCTTCCAAGGATATTTGGAGAGCTGCTGCACGGCAGCTTCCCTAAGCAGGAAACGTCTTGCTCACCTTCCTCAAGTCCTGATGACTCATCGCAAGGTATCGACGCAACTTCTCCACGATCCAACTTGTCAGCCCCACTTGCCGAGGGTGTTGATGCCCATCTGGAATTTAGCACAGCCTTGAGACTATTCATCTTCATGGCCTTAATACAGGTGAGCCCCATTTCTTGTGCAAGCTGCACAATTTCCCTGACCTGCAAACCATACAACAAAAGATACATTGACCATGATCGCTTGAATAGCAGCCCAAGCATTGGTACCCAAATCTGTAAAACTCCCCAAGTGCGTCTGGAAAGCCATGTCTTTAGATCTCCCCCCCATGCAATGGCGAGGAGGAAAAGGAACAACAGGCCCTTATAAACGACGTCTGAGAGATTTTTGTAAGTTTCCCACATGTGCTTAGTTTTCAAGTATAAGCGTATTTCTACAGCCAGAACTACACCTTGCTGTGTGACCTATCGAGGGCCACAACCTCCCCTTGAGCTTTCATGAGTATGGCTATGGCGGTGGCCTTGCCACCTGGCGCGGCGCACATGTCCAGGATACGCTCTCCGGGCTTCGGATCTGCATCTCCTCAGCACCCTGTTTTAGTGGCATGCACCCTCAACCCATAGCCCGATCGATGATGCAGACTGCACAAGGTCACACTCTATATGCACTCCTGAGAGCCAAATTTCAGAAATCCTGCTTTAACGTAGACAAATGTCACTAATTTGGCATTCCTGTAACAGACTGAACAATCATTAATGGACTTCACGTAAGTTTAGCTGCGTCTCTTGTCACATCAGCAAGCAACATGTAAAGAGTCGGACCTCCAAACATACAATCTGTATGCATGAGTCAGACCACGATAGCTTCTAAAAATGAACAACGTACCAAGCACATGGGCCGTCACTACACTTGGTAGATTCTGCAAGAAAATGCTCTGAGTCGGCAAATCTGGAGAATGGATAAACCACAACAGAGCATGATTCTGGTGAGAGTGGCAAATTTTAACTCTGCTGCGTTGCCCGCAAAAAAACATGCCAATGTGCAGGGCTTGAAGCCTAGATTTAGGGCTTCTGCTGCATATGGTTCTCATTTACAAACTCAAAACGATGTTCTCAAATTAGTAAAAAAATCAATCTAATAACCAATCTAGGTGATCAATCTGGCACTACTTCTCTCCACACTAACATCAAATGATACATGCATGGTCGCCTTCAGCAATCGGCACACATGACATTCTATATTCGCGAAGCTTTAAGCGTCCAGGCCTTACTATGGCAGGGTGGCAGGTCATAAACTCGCCAAGTCATGTCAACAGCTATCCCATGAGTTGCGCGGAACATTGCTGTTCGGGAGAGTCTCGCTCGGCCCCTCCCAATAAACCACTTGCTGCGATCTTGACCTCCCAGTTCTGCAGGCAGGCAGTGAAACACCATTAAGCATCTCTGTGGACTTCCTGTGACAAGACTGGCGTACTTGCCTAAATTCACAGGTCCCTCATCACAATGAGGGAGTTGATGAAATCATTAACTCAGCACACTTGAACAACCAACATCTGAAGCTGCAATCACCACTTCGCTAGCAAGTCTTTGACAAAATCAGACCACCCACCATATCCTATGCACGATATTTACAATCCTATCTACCAACCACCTTTTCTGGAACTGCAGGAAGTCACAATTAGCTGCCTTGTCCGGTACCCGTAGCTTGCAGCACATTCATCTTCACACCATGGTCAGACTCGCTACAACTCGCTGCCATCACGCCACGTGACCTCGGAACTCGGCTCACGTGATTCAGCATGGTCCGAGCCGAGGACTGCGCCTCTCGTGCAGCCAACCGTCCACCCTCCATCCCCATTCAGTCGCTCTATGGCGGCAGACACTGCCACGACATCTCCCTCCTCTACATGCGCGCTGCAGGCATACACTCCAGGCACAAAAACCTGCAGCAAGCGGGAAACCAAAACAAACAAATACCCAGTGGAATACGAGGATCTGGTGAAAAACAAGCAAACAAACAAGAAAGCATGAAAAATAACCAAGCAATTTCTGCATACGCTCATGGTGTTTTGTGCCAGTCAAAAGCAAGCATCCACTTTTCTCCGCCAAGATTAGAATACAAGAGATTGATTATTGATAGAAAGGTTTCGAATGAGCAAGCAACTGAATCTAGCTATGCTCAGACAATGCAATGCTAATGCAGACGCTAGAGTCAGTGACCTGCAAAGTTCAGTCGAGCTACGCCAGACATCGAATCAGAGGCTGGAAGAGGTTTGCAGCCATTTGTTTAAGTGGCACATTTATCAAATTTCCACGCTTAGCAGGAGGCCCTTCATGACAAAAAGTGGAGAAAAATTGTGTGAATGTTTCATTCCGCGAATACATGAAAATAGGATCTAATCACAGGCATATTTGCAGATGTAAGGGCACACCGACCACACGGTGTAGAGCAGTTTGATCGAAAGCAGACCGTGGCACGGCACCCGGAAAGAACAAAAAATGCCCAAAACAAACAAACTATTTTTCATGCTTACTTGTGCGCCTCGAAGGACAGCTTCTGCACATTTTCGGCTCACAACCACCTCCTTCATGTTGCCACCATTCTCAACTATATATTCCACCTCATGGGGACCAGAACCCTGTAGCATTATCACACCTGGCAGGTCGGCATGCTCCCAGCAATTTGGCTCGACTACGTTCCTAGATTCTGCCAAACTGCCGTGTGTGTCTTGCAGTGCACTCTTTGACCGTTCCCGAAACAGAATTTTGATAGCGGCCATGGCATCTCGGGTGGTTGTATGCAAGGTGTTGACTCGGAGGCAGGAATGAATAGGCGGTCGGCTGCAAAACAAGTAAAGCAGCTCAGCTTTGAAGTCCCAGATCGTGCGAAGCTGGTAAAAGATGGGCAGGTGAAGACCAAAGATATCCCGGACCACTGTGTTGAATGCTCATTCAGTTGATTTCAATAGTGCTTGTGGTTTTTGGGACTTTGAAGACAGGCAAGGTTCGGTAATTTCTTATACCACAAAGTCACTAGTTAAATAATCCTGCACAATACAATGATGCAAGCATGCATATTAATTGACACGATGAAAATGTAGCGTCTAGTCAGCCTCTATTAACCTTTCGTGAACACAAATTTCCTCTTCACTTAAACAAACCTCCCATAATACATTGTTGTGACAAGCTTTCAAGTCTTCAGATTGCCACTAATATCGAGATAGTTCTAAACCTCTCTGCTCGCGATGTCACTACCCCATCGGCACAAAAGTAAACATATTCTCAAAACGAAAAGGTTAAAGGGTGGTTTTGTCTGCGCATACAATTCGATTACCTTAAGCTTTGGGCTCTTCACTACAATTGGATTGCTCAGACATTTCCTAAAGCTACGGAAAGCGCTTAAGGAATGCAGTGCAAGTTTCTCCATGTTCCCTTTGCCTCCCAAGAGTCGTCATTGTAACATCACCAACAGCCGTTCTTGTCTCAATAGCCATGACCGCACTCACCATAAAGCTTCGCTTACTCTGTTGAAATGGTCGTCTCCGTAAGCACGTCTCATATACATTTCCACATCTGTATTCCAATCCAGCCATGGCTGAAAGCTCCAATTACTTCCACAATCTCTCAAGGTCCTGGATGCTGTCGAACTCTGCGTGCCTTCGACTGCAGACGATGCCATGGTTCTGCCTCCGAGTGATGGCAGCAGAACCACGCCAGTGAGCTTCTCCAAAAGATCGGATCGGCATCGGATGTTGCAAGGGGTCATCAGATGTCAAGTTATGGGCAATCTGAAGTTACGTAAAAAAACATGTTTTCTAGGATTCAGGACAAACAAAAGTTTCTCATTGGACAAGAACTTTTTCTTAGCGGAAAGCAGTACGAGAAATGTTTTCGTCTCGGACATCGTCTGCCCGGAAATTGAACGTATCGGGTATCGGGCAGGTGGATGAAAATTTCTTACGTAAAACAAATTACAAATAGTCCTAACAACAAGGATGTGGCATTGATTGTGAAAAATAGTCTTTCTCCCCTGAATGACTGCTTTGCAGGGTAAAGTTTTCTGAGTTTTCGTCACTCAGATTGCCACCCCCCTCTCCCTAGTGGACCCATGGAGTACTCCTATAGGCAATCTTTGGGTTGCTGAAAATGCTTGAGGCGGGACATTTGGAATTACTTTTTCTGCTTGGCAAGCAGAACGTATTTCTTTTATCTGAACTTAGTGCATCCATCAACAAAGGACAATATAAGGAGAGGTTAACGGGCTTCTCCACATTGCTGTGCATTTTGTGCTTATACATTGAGTTGGATCAATCGACAGGACTCTTGCAAGCTCGAAACTATGACACATTCCAACAGAATGCCGAGAACCGGCCATGGAATGACTGCCTGTGGCATGCAGGAACTTTTTGACTCTCCTGAAACTCTGAAAAAGAAGGTGAAACAGTTGGCGGACATTCTGAGGACAAGCAAGTATACGGTGGTATGCTTGTCCATGCACTTTCTTCTCCCCCTGTTTACCCGTGTGCAAACATCTCTGTGGTTTTTGGTCTCTCGTGTTCCTCTCCTTCGTTGACGGTGGACCTTGTCGCTGAATTTTTTTCTCTTAAAGAGCGTTTGTTCGGTTATTTGCTATGCTAAAGGAAGTATGGCGTTGCCGTTGGCTCGTATTGCTGAGCCACTATTCGCAAGCTGCTTCTACGTCCCGCTGGATGGATTAATGTTTCTTGTGCACTTACGAAGAGACTCTTTCGTGCTAATACTACGCCACTTTGCCGAGAATCAGTCCTGGCGCTTTGTTTCATTTGCATCTAGCAGTCAGAATCAAAGCTGCATCGTTTAATTCTCTGCATCTTTGAGTTCTCTTTCGTTATCCGTTGGGGTTGCTATTTCTAGCACTGCAATCAAACTGATTTTTTAGGCGGCGGCGCACCTTCCTGCTGTTCTTGAAACACTGTTCACTGGGCTGCTTTCTGTCAATTTCCAGGTGTACACCGGAGCCGGGATCTCGACCTCTGCCGGAATTCCTGACTATCGAGGACCTTCGGGTGTGTGGACACTGAAAGCGCATGGCAAGGAAGTGGTTGAGCCTGATTTTGGGCAGGTTCGACACGTTTCCTTGAATTCCCCATTGAGTTTGTGCACATTCTGATTGTTCAAATTTACTTTTCTGCTCCTAAGGAACGTCGATTTCTTACGGATAACCTCCATACTCTCGTTTGGCGAATTTCACTGTGTTCCCCCTTTGAGGATTGGAAGGGCCAGACGTTTACTCGGGCTGTCAATCAGGAGTTTCATCCAATGCCTTGATTGTATGTCATTTGGTTCAAAAATGTTGTTTTCTTGATGGATGCTGATTTACGTGCTTTTATCTTGGGTGATTACAGCTGCAACCTACAAGTAGCCATTATGCTATAAAACTTCTGATGAGCAAGAAGCTTGCTCGCCATATAGTGTCACAAAACATTGATGGTTTACATCGGCGCAGCGGTATTAGCTCCAATCAAATAAGCGAACTTCATGGGAATTACTGCTTGGAATCATGTCCTTCTTGTGGAGCAGAGTACTTTCGCCCTTTTGCAGTTTGGGGCGGTCTTACATCGGCTCCAGGATCAACTGCTCTCAGCGCAGCAACAGCATCTAAAGCAGTCATGAAGCTTCGCAGAGAAAGCCTTGGGACTGACACTCGCAGCAAAAACGGCAACGAGTCTCTCGTGGGCAGTGGAAGACAGAGGGGTCGAAAAAGACGTTCATCCACCGAATCAGGGACCCTTGAAGTCGCCCCGCTGCCAGCGAAGTTAGACAAAAAGTCAAGGGGAGAAAATGAGGGTGACATTGCTCCTAACGTTGCCGACACGACTAAAACAGATTACCCCCAACCTCCCGCAGAAGTCATGAGGTTAGATTCAGAACCGAGGGATGAGTTTTCAAAACAAAGTATGATGGGAATATGCATGGCTGACTCTGGTTACTACGGTGCGATCAATCTACCGACCAAAGCAGATTTGTCTTCAAAACAAGGTGTAAGAGCAGATGCACAAGGAAGCAGCGGATTCAGAGACGACATGCAAGGGAATGAGCAACCAGTGAGGTGTTTTGTGCGGAGGAGGGAACAGCACAATGTATCTACAGAAAGCGCTAAAAGTGGGAACAAAATGGTCAATTGGCGCGGAAGGACAAGGTCTGGTCTTGCTCAGCTCTCAAAGAATCCAGAAAACGATGAGGACTTACTTTTGGATATGGGAACGAATTCTGAGCAAGTTTGCCAGGAGAATACTGATTGTATCAGTATGAAAAACCAGGTGAACAAGGTTGAACAGGAGAATACTAACTTAAATGATCGATTCACTCAGCGTAGCGAGAGGTCAAAGGGAAAACCTTCCCAGTTACAGGGGTCAGGGAGCATTACTGGTGCTATATATGCACAAGAGTGTGGTGAGAGATCTAAGTACATAGAGCAGCAAACAATGGAAGAGGAGAGGTGTAACGAGCTTGTTGGAGAAGTTTTGCTCGGTACGACATTGGATGCTACTGGCAAGGACTTGGATAAAGGTGCAGAAGGAAAATTACTGACAGGCCAAGCTTGTAAACATGATGAAATGGTGAAGGAGGAAGATTGCGGGCAGATTGTTACTGAGCAAAGCAGCGTGGCTTTAGGGAGGGCAAGACGTACACGCGCATGGTCGAGTCAACCTAGCGGTCCAGTGGGCAAGGTAGAGGATGAGGCGTTAGAGATACTGAAAAGCAGGGCTGGAAATACTGCCAATGCAATGAACATTGAACATGAAGGGATTCGTGACGGTGCTTCTGTCGCCGGCCATGATCATCGAACTGGGCGCAAATGCGTACGAAAAGGTTGCAATGGAGATCTTGTGGACTCCGTTGTGCTATTTGGGGAGAGTATGCCTCTTAAGGTAAAACCATCTCACGTCAGATGTTGTTTCCTGTGCTGAATGATGATGGAATGTTGCAAAGACTACACAAACGCGAGTCAGAATCCTCTTGGCTTTCTGTCCTTGTTATGTTAAGTTGTCATTTTTAGTGTGATTTTTGCAGTGCTTGTAATCTTCTTGATCGGTCCCTCTTCAGTCTGAGTTTGAGTTTGCGCTTGACTACTAGTGCTCCTTGTCATGACCATCTTAGGCTTTGCAAGGAGCCGAGGAGCATTCAGCGAAAGCCGAGGTAGCGCTCGTCTTGGGCTCCAGTTTGCGAGTAGGACCGGCTTGCGACTTTCCTGGAAATGTCCCTGATCATGGTGGAAAGCTTGTGATTGTCAATTTACAACGTACTCCAATGGATAGGAAGGCTTCATTGGTGAGTCTACATACTCCCCAGGTGTGTCACCTGGAGTTCGGACAGCTATAGGGTCCAAGTTATTTAGAGTGTCGAACCTGCAGTAGTCAACTTTCTCCATGAGAAAGCTGCAGTGTCCTCTGATCAAGCGTTGAGACTGAACTGATGGCATGATGAGGCTATTGAGATAATTCAATAAGGGAAGACCCATAGTTCCTTGTGTATACCAAGCTCTGTCAGACGTTGGAGCTTGCGTTGCAGAAAGTACAGGAGGTTCGGACAATATATGAAGGAGCTTAGTCGGGACATGAATTTGAGCTTGATCATCCGTCTTTCGACTGCTTTCTTGCAGGTTATTCACGGCCGCTGCGATGAAGTTATGGAGCTTCTCCTGGCTGAACTCAATTTGAGTTCCAAAAAACCTCAGAAGTCTACAGGTCCAGACGCCAAGGCGATCCCTGATGAAGAACTGAATGCTTCAGCTACTGCTGTGCCGAGAGGCAACTCCACTGTTTTCATGGCTCGAGCTGACCCGAAGAGAGACAAAAAGCGCAGTGGAAGTGAAAGCCGAAACAGTTTGAGGACAGGAAGTTCGGCCAAAGGGCCACTGAAGGTGAAACTGAAGATTGGGTCCAGTTTAAGGAAGGAATTGGAGGGGCGCTCTTTGGGGACACTGCCTGCCGTAGAGTCTGAACATTTTTTGAATATTTCGTCAGAAGGTGGGAGGCGTCACTCGAGTAGAAGGCGGAGCATGACATTTGATGAAGCAGTGGCCTTCTTGGAGCGCAGCCATAAGGATGGATTCTCGCTTGGCAAAGACATCCTCCATGATAGCATGGGACATGTAAGTGACGACTTGGGAGAGAGGGGAGTGGCTATTGCTAAGACTAAGCAAGCCAATGGCCTTCATGCTTGTGAAATAGAGGAAACCCCCGAAGGAGCTGCTCAATCCTCCATCGGACATGGGGATTTTGATTTTGGCCAAGGGGAGACGCCTGCTGACATTACCGTTAGTTGCCCTCAGCGGGAGCAACAGTCTATGGCTAGCAGTTCATTTTCCAAGTCACCTTCTCAAGGGGGGCAGGAGGAGGGCGAACCGGTAGGGGAGCAGCCCAATCAATGGCGGAGCTACAAGAGGCGGAGGCAGTTACTATGCTCCGAGAGCCCGGGGCGTCCATTGAGCAGTGTGACTGACAGGACCAACCAGACGCAACTGGATGATGCTGTCCAACAGGAAGGCAGACATGGAGGAGATGATGGGTTTCTGGGTTCAGGGGTGTTGACTATCATTCCTGGGTTTTACGAGCCCGCTGATTCGAGATCAAGCGAGCCGAGGATGGGCTCAGCATTGTCGACTAGGAGAATTGTTTGCTCTGGCGCATAGGGACATTATTTCAATTACACATTTTTTTTCCAGTCTGTAGGAAGTCTGGAGGGCTACATTGCCTTAGTTTTGTGTGCACTTCGCTCTGATTTCAGGGACATTAACGAAAATTTGAATGGATCGCACAAATCATTCTCAATGCGTCTGTCTTCCCGGCCGCTTTTCTCGCACCTTTACCGCGGTGAGAATTAGCAGTTCCAACCAGAGGTTCCAAGTATGCCCACGGTGACCCAGCAAGTACGAAATATGCTAGGAAAGCATATTTCCTATTTGCTGCTTGGGGGCAAACGGCCACTTTTTCAAAAGGGCCGAGACTCGGTCACGGGTCATTATACCTGATTAGAGACACACCTTTTTGCGCCTGCTTCTAGTGCCGAATTGGCAGGTAGCGTTCTGCTCGTACTTTCTCTCTCTTTAATAGGCCAATTGGGACCGTTGTCACATTGGTTCTACAGATTGCATTTTTCATGCATGCACATTTGATAAGAAAGGAAAATGGCATTGCACTCACGATGGCGAGGCCATTAAATGCACATGGACAAAAGCAGCATGGGGAACCACAAGGGATGCCATCAAATGTCATCGAGAACACGCGCTCACGAAGCGGACAAAATTCGCGATGGCCCGCCCATCCAAAAGTCCCAAGGCGCGCAGGAAGCACATAACGACAAATTCACTCAGCCAGAAAGGGCCGACATGTACGGACACGCTGAAATTGTACACCGACGGAGCCTCAACTGGACTACAGTAGCTACACGGAAGGGCGGTCGCAGGGAACCCGTCCAACCGCGACAACCGCAACGGACAAGCGGACAATGGCAGCAAGTCCCCGTCCAGCCACGCGTCCGTACGGTCGTACCAACGTCCTCCACCGTACGGCTACACCGCATCCATCCATCAGAAAGTCAACGCAGGCAGCGCGCGGTTCGTACCGTACGGCCGCCGTTTCCAGATTCCAGAACAAATCCGATATCCAAATGAAAAGGCCGTACGGTGTTGCGGCCGTACTGTACTACGATCCGCCGTACAGTAGGTGGTTAGCGCCGCCGCCCGCGGCTCTCGGGGAGGGCGGCAGGGAAGGCCCCGCGGCCAGGCACCGCCAAATTAGGGAATTCCCTAAAATTCCGATTTTTACTTATTATTATAGGGACAATTTTGAGTTTCATTTTAGGGATTTGAGGGACCTTTTTTTGTTTTCATACCTTTTTTGTACTTTTTTGGTGCTATTTTTGTAGTTTTTTTGGGTACTTTGGACGGAGTTTTTGTCCCATAGTAGCATGCGAATGTCATCACCCACCTCCGAAGTCGAAAAAGCCATCCGTACTTGAACAATCATGCAACCCCTTCAAGGCAAATTTACGACCACAGTTTTTACTTACATTTGGATTGTTGCTGATATGTCTAACGACGCATGAAGCATCAGCGTTCGACTCCATTTTCACCCCATGTTGTCATTTATAACAAAATGAATAAATTCGATTCCTAGAGGCTGCAGAAAAACAAGTATGCGTAGGAGGATGCTCTGAATTTATAATTCAGGATTAAAATTGTATAGTTGAATCGATTCAGATGGGACCTTCAACCCAAAGAGCAGCTTTCCCTAGGGGTTCCCACAGCCGCAAGCCAAGCGAAGGCTGACTGTCCAAGAACTGAACAATTGAAAATGCAACTCTCTTTTCTCCAAAGCCCTCACCCAAACCCCTGTGCTGCCCTCCCCACATTTTCGCCAACAAGACGCCACACATATACAAGCAGCCACAAGGCCTGTTTGTGAGTCCGAGCAGTCACCTTGAGACGCCTCATTTCGTTTTTTTTTTAATTTTTTTTTTCCATATTGAAGAGGCGGCCTTATAATAGGGAATTTCTGAGTTTTATTTTGACTATTCCAGGGAAATCCTCCAAAAAATCCCTTATTTGACGATGCCTGCCCCCGGCATCCATGCGCCCCAGAGCCCTGGAGGGGAGTACCGGCGCGACCGGTCACCGGGGGAGTTGCGCGCGCGGGCGGGCACGGATTGGAGCTGCGCCGCGGTGCGAGGGAGGGAGGGAGGGAGGGAGGGAGGGAAGGAAGGAAGGGAGGAAGGGGAGTCGCGCTCGCAGTGTTGAGTGCTTGAGAAAGGGCGGCCTTTTGAAGGTTTCGGGAGTCACATGCGCCGTTCCTCTCTGAGGGAGCCGCAGCTGACTATAACGGAGGGCAGCTCGCAGTGGATGGCGACACGGGAGGAGCTACATTGCGCATTGTCCACTTACTGCAGTTCCAATTCGAGATTTTAGTGTTTAGCTCCACTGAAGCCTTTTCACTTCAGTTCATCCACTCTCCTTGCTGTAACCGGATCCCTTCTTATTCAACTAATGGCAGAGTAGGAGATGATGGCAGGCGACCAGGGCGACGCAGTCGCTATGGGAGATGATTGGCGAAAGGAAAGTACTGGTGACATAGTCGATCTGAACAGCCAGGGTAAAGGAGGAGCATTTGAGCTATCGTCGGGACATAGTGAGTCGGTCTCTGCTAAAGTTGATGGCTGCGATGAGGCACAAGTAGGGAGGGAGGCAGAGAGTAAGGGGGATGAGGTTGAAGGAGAGAAGGAGGAGACAGGCTTTGAAGCAGAAAGCGTCAAGAGGCGGCTGGCAGAGTGGGGTTCAGTAAGAGCCAATCACGTAGAAATTGAAAGTAACGCAGGCGCAAAGGAGGAACTTTCTTCACTTGTGAACAGTTCAGTTGAAAGGAACAATTTTGACATGTCAATTCAGGTGAGTGAGGAAGGAGTAAATGCCAGAGGTGCGGAGGAGGAGCTTAGGTGTACAGGTCAGTCTGAAGGGGCGAAAAGAGCAATGGAGCTACAGATGGAGGAGGCTGGAGGCATTAATGTGAAGGAGATGAATAGATCCGAGGAGGAACCCGATATTCAGGATGCGATCGTGGTGGACGAGAGCGAGAAGCTCGAGGCGGGAGAGAGAGCGAAGGAGAGACATTCTCGTAGTGAGGATTTTCAGAAGACGAGCGCTGAGGCAGAAGTGTGTCAGGAGGTGGTCGACCTCCAAGAGAAAAATCAAGAAGGCAAGCGTGAAGGGGAGGATATGCAAGCCGAGGACGGGGAGAAAAAAGCGGGAGGTGGGGAGATAAAAAGGGCTGAACTTGATATGGCGAAGTGGGAAGCAGAGCAGGTAAAGGAGGACTTTCAGCAAAGGCTGAGAGAGAATAGGGACAGTGCTCAAGTGCATGAATCTGAGGAACAGAATGAATCGTATAAAATAAGTTTTGTTGCTAATGAAACTCCTCAGCTAAAAGAAGGGCAGGAAAAAGTTGAGAGTGTGTATGAGGAGATAGGCGACAAGGAGATCAAGATCGAGGGAAAGCCTCCTAAGGCAGCTGTGGAAGAAAAGGAGCAAAACTTGGGTGGGGAAGGAATTGAGCAAAAAATGATTGAGGAGGAGAGATTGGAGACCTCAGAAGAGGAAAGCAATTGTCAGGATGAAGGGATAGCCTACAAAGCGAGGAATGGACATGAAAAAGATGAGATGGAGCAGGAGGGAGAGCGTGAACTGGAGCAGAACGGAACCGAGACAGAATTCGGAAGCAAAGAGACTGAGCTACAATTGAAGGACACGGAAAGTGAGGCGAAAGTGCTTCTCGATCTGCCTGAACTAGAAAAAATAGAAGTTAAGGAAGCCACATGGAAATCTGAAGGAGGAGCGGGGGAGAGAGAGGATGGGAAGAGCCTATTGGATGGAAATGCTGAAGCGAAGGAGACAGAGGTAGAGCAGGCGCTGGAGGGGAGGGAGGCTGAGCAGAAATTGAGAGAAGAAAAGTCAACGTTGATTGCAGGGATGCTGCAGCCTGAAGAGGCAGAGGGTGAAGTTGAGCAAGGAATGGAGGAACTTAGGAGCGAACGTAAACAAGTATTGGCAGAGGAAGATGAGCAGATGCAGGAGGAAGTTGCCCGATTAGAATATAACGAAGTGGAGCTGAAAGCGACGAACATGGAAAATGGGGCTAACCTGGTTGACAAGCATGCTCCGCTTGACGTGGAAGCAAGGCTGGAGGATAAAGAGAAAATGCAGAGCGAGATAGATATGGCTGTGGGGAGGAGAGACAAAGAGGGAGAGGACGAGAGACAGAAAAAAGCGGAAGACAAAGGAAGGATAGGAATTGAGAAGAGAATACAAGGGGTGGGGAATCCAGAGGGCAATTTGGAAGAGCAGACTGCTCAGCTACATGTTGAAGACAGGGAGGAAATGCGGGTGATGGCTGAGAAGGAAGATATGTATGAAGTGCAAGAAGTGCAGGAAAAAGTTGAGAGTGTGTATGAGGATATAGGCGACAAGGAGATTAAGATCGAGGGAAAGCCTCCTAAGGCAGTTGTGGAAGAAAAGGAGCAAAACATGGGTGCGGAAGGAATTGAGCAAAAAATGATTGAGGAGGAGAGATTGGAGACCTCAGAAGAGGAAAGCAATGGTCAGGAAGAAGGGATAGCCTATAAAGCTAGAAATGAACATGAAAAAGCTGAGATGGAGCAGGAGGGAGAGCGTGAACTGGAGCAGAACGGAACCGGGACAGAATTCGGAAGCAAAGAGACTGAGCTACAATTGAAGGACAGAGAAATTGAGGCGAAAGTGCTTCTCGATCAGCCTGAACTGGAAGAAATAGAAGTTAAGGAAGCCACATGGGAATCTGAAGGAGCGGGAGAGAGAGAGGATGGGAAGAGCCTATTGGATGGAAATGCTGAAGCGAAGGAGGCAGAGGTAGAGCAGGCGCTGGAGGAGAGGGAGGCTGAGCAGAAATTGAGAGTAGAGAAGCCAACGGTGATTGCAGGGATGCTGCAGCCTGAAGAAGCAGAAGGTGAAGTTGAGCAAGGAATGGAGGAACTTAGGAGCGAACGTAAACAAGTATTGGCAGAGGAAGATGAGCAGATGAAGAGGCAGGAGGAAGTTGCCCAATTAGGATATAACGAAGTGGAGCTGGAAGCGGCGAACATGAAAAATGGAGCTAGCCTGGTTGACAGGCATGCTCCGCTTGACGTGGAAGCAAGGCTGGTAGAGATTTTGGAGGCTAAAGAGAAAATGCAGAGCGAGGTAGATATGGCTGTGGAGAGGATAGACAGAGAGGGAGAAGACGAGCGACAGAAAAAAGCGGAAGACAAAGGGAGGATAGGAATTGAGAAGAGAATGCAAGGGGTGGGGAATCCAGAGGGCAATTTGGAAGAGCAGACTGCTCAGCTACATGTTGAAGACAGGGAGGAAATGCGGGTGATGGCTGAGAAGGAAGATATGTATGAAGTGCAGGAAATTGGTGACAATGTAAACGTCACCATAAAGCGAGACGAATCTCAGAACAGCTTCAGGGACACTAACCAAGAATTGGAGGAATCGTTCACTGAGCAGGACGTGAAGAAGGAAGAACATGAGAAAGAAGTGGTTAAACGAATTGTTGAGCTTGAGCCGGGAGAGAGAGAGGTAGAGGAGAAGGGGGAGGAGGAGGTGCAGGAAAAGGGAGTCGACAAGAGATTGCGAGAGCAAATAAGTGAGATGGTAGTATCTGACATGAAGGCTTCACTTGGCCTTAACGAGGAGGTCGACAAGCAACTAGAAGAGGAACATAATCCTCTCGAAGGAGATGTGGTGCTTGAAGCGATTGTTGAAACACCTGCTCCTGGAGTCGAAGAACTAGGCGAAAAGGGGAAAATGCTGAAGTCTGAGCTGGAGTTGTGGAAGATCGAATTCACTGACAGTGAAACTCAGATTGAAACAGAGAAAGAAGGTAGGGTAGATGTGAAGGAGGCTGGAGATATGGAAAAGCTAGCAGATTTGGACCTTGTAATGGAGGAGGACGAATCTGAACAACTAAAAGTGAAAGGTGAGAGAGACTTGGAAAGGACAGGCTTAATTCCATTCAACCAGAAAGAAGCTGTAAGTGAAGTAGAAATGACAGAAGATGAATTGGCAGAGGGAAAAGCCGAATTTGTTGTATCGCATGCGGAGAACGATAAATACAAACAAAGCAAGGAGGTAAGGGAGATGGCCAATTTTCATGGAAGGCAGGAGTTTCAGCCGGAGGTAGATGATGGAGAAGTTAAAGGGAGAAGCAAAAGTGAAGACCTAGAGTCGGAAGGGCAGGAGATGAGTGAGACATTAGATTTAGAACAGAGAAAGAAACCCGAAGGAGAATTAAGTATTGATAACGGTACTGTGACGGCGCAAATAGAGGTTCTTGAAGTGGCAGACAGACTGTGTGAGGATAATTGTGCAGACGCACAGGTTGCGAAGTGTGCTGTTGATTTTGATGATCAACCGCCACAGCTGGAAGTAAAGGAGAACCATGGTGAGGACAACATGGCCGAGCTTGCTCAGGCTGAAGTCAAGGAGACAGAAGCAGATGGTGGGGTTGCGGGAAAAGACACTGAGCAGCCATCACGAACTGATGTACGTGTAGATGAATCGTCTACGGAGTGCCTTTCTTATCAACAGGAAGAAGAGAAGGATTTCGTAAACGTGATAGGGATTTCAGAGAAAGAACTCGAAGGTGAACCTTCAGAAAGCGAAGAGAAAGGAGGAGCGAGGAATGAAGTGATTGTCCAAAACGGTCAAGTTGAAGAGCGTGAGAGGGAAGTGAAGCTGACTGGCGCTGAGCTGGTAAATGAGGAGGTAAGTGCTCAGCAACAGTATGCAGGGAAAATTCATGTGGTGGAGGTCGTAAGGGAAAACATCTTGATTGAACTGGAGACGGATCGACGCAAGCTTGAGGTGGCGCAAGAGTGGAACGAGATGAGTGTGGCAGACCAAAATCTTCAGAATGACATCGAGACAACAGAATCGAAGTGGACTCAGGAGGAGAAGCAGGTTCAGCCGGACTTGAGAGATGTCGGACAAGAGGCATCCGGACAGCAAGATCAGGTTAAAGTGGTAGAGAAGTTAGGTGATAAAATTCTTGAGCAAGGGAATATAGGTAGAACACAAGATGAGGAGTTTACCAGGATAAGGCTTGTAGAGACAGCTGGCAAGGAGTCAGTGGATGAACCAACAAGTCGAGAAGCTATCAAGTTATTGACGGAGGTCGGAAGAGAGGAAGAAGCTGTTGAGGAAAAGCATCAGCTGGAGTTAAGGACTTCGGAAGCTAACCATTCAATTGAAGAAGCACAGTTTGTAAAAAAATTGACGGATATTGCAGTTGGGAAAAGAGAGAGCGAGCTTGCAGTGGAGGGGACTGAACCTCAGCAACAACAATCTCCGTTAGTTGAAAACACAGAAGCCACCAATGGTCTAAGTCACCCTGAGTTGAAGGAAGAGGAACAAGAACTCAAGATAGACGAGAGAACACCTGAGGCTGGTATACAAGAAAATCAGGTGCAGCAGCAGAAAGGTCTTGAGTGGGACGTCAGTCGTAATGCTGAAGTCATTGGGCTGCAAGCCGGCGAGGTTGAAAGCAGGGAGGTACAAGCAATATATACCGTTCAAAAAGGCAATGTTGACGTTGAGGGAAAAGCGCAGGACTCTGATTTGCAGGAGACAAAAGTAGAAAGTGTGAAAGACAGTGATGACAACCTCGCAGTTGGAGACAAGATAGCTGATGAAAATATCACCCTGGTAGCACTTGGCGACATGACGACGTTTCATGAAGTGCAAGAAAGAAGACCAAAGAATCAGGACCAGGAATTGGTAACGGACCGCACTGATTTGCCGGGAGGAAGTCGGCAGATGAATGAGGACGCTACATCGTTAGAAGGTTTTCAAAGAATTGCAAAGGTGGGTGAGACTGCGAGTGAGAGGGAGATCATCGTGTTTGTGGAGACTGAGGAAGGGGAGACTGAGAGGGCAATCAACATAGCGAACGAGCCGCAGAACCATCCAGCAATCAAAGGGTCTGCACTGGGATATGACGATGGGGTGGAGAATGCTGCCCTCGCATATGATAGGACGGTGGCAGAGTTTGAGGAGGGCGCAATGGTAAGCGAAAGAGGAGAGGCAGGTGACATCATGTCAATGGAAACCGGAGTTGGAATGGCGGGTCGGACAAGAGAGCAAAGTAGTGGTTTGCTAGACGGTGTGGATGGCCATGGAAAGGTCAAACTGGCTAATTGTGACAGGAAGGAAGATGCTACTGTCGATATAGAGGCAGTGCAGGCGACAGTTCACATGGAGGGTAGCAGTGAGAAAGGAGTCGCAACTAGGGTTCCGGAGAGGGAGGCTGAAAAGAGTAATGATGTGGCAGAAGATGACGTGCAGGCTGTAGTCGAGGAGGTCATCAAGATTTTGCAATCGGATGCTGCTGCTGAAGGCTACAACGGGCTTCCTAACTGTGTATTGGATGGCAACCAAGACATGCAAACAGATGTCAAGGAATCAAATACGACTCTCGAAAAAAATGCCGACTCCAAATCGGCCGTACAACATGGGATTCCGGAACAGATTGGACCGACTTCTGAATCGTCCAAAGCCATTGTTGGAGTAGACAGCCTGAACGACTGGCAAGGAGGAAGCATTTCAGAACTTAACATGCATTCCATATCAGGTGAAAATCCCAGTGTTTGTAAGCACATGTATGATGCACTTAGTTAAAACGACAAGATTCATGCAACTCTGGTTCAGCCATGATGTGCTTTTGTTGCCAACTTCATGCCCTTGTCAATGCCAACCTACGCAAAGTACGCGTGTTTAATTCTTCCACTGACATCATGCAGTGATGTGTTGCTGTGCCCTTTTTTGCCCCCCCACCTTTTTTTTTTTTTTTTGCAGATTCTAAGCCTCAGGACCCAGTTACGAACGTCCTAGATCTCGCCCATAAAGAACATGTCTCCCATGTTTCAGCCGCGATTGATTTAAGCGTGGAGTGCCTTGCAGCCATTTTCTCCAGACTGAATACTGCTCAAGAATGTTTGAACTTTGCACTTGTTTGCAAGGCGTGGCATGACATTGCGTTTCAATCAAGAACCACTCTGAGATTGGAGCGAGGGAAGCGGACACCTTTAGCAGCCATTCAACAGTTGCTTCGTCGATGCCCTAATCTCACTCAGCTGGAATTCCCGGGAAAGTCCTTAGACAGTCCTGTATCCGATTCCTTTCTTGCAGCTATTGGATCATCATGTCGTCGGCTTGTAACTCTGATCATAGGTCCTGATTCAGAACTTGGGCATACGTTTAGTCATTCGGGCCTGGACTGCATATTTCAGAGCTGTCAAGAGCTTGTAGAGCTCACATTGGAGGGATTGGCAGAACGTGCAACTGAAGACAGGGCACCCATTGCTATTCCAGAGAGTCTGGGATGTTTGACTGCCCTGCAGAAACTGACACTGGCTGGCAAACATTCAAAAAGGTCTTCAGGCAGACAAGGTGGCAGAACTCTGCAATTGCCTGAAAGTTTGGGCAAGCTTCAACAATTACAAGTATTGGCCCTCACCTTTAGCTCCCCTCCTGCACTTCCCAGCTCCATTTGGAGTTTGACCAACTTGAAGGTCCTCAGATTACATGGGTGGCAAGGAATCCTTTTTCTTCCTGACTGCCTGGATGACCTAAAATCTCTCGAGGTGCTGGACCTTAAGTGTTCGGACCTAGTGGACCTCCCGAGTTCAGCTGCAACCATCTCAACTCTAAGAGAATTGATTTGGGAAACAGCTTCAAGTTCAGAACTCGTGGGAGAAGACACCTCTGTTCCTCCATCTTTGGGTCTTTTCACACAGCTAGCGAGCCTTCAGTTGAGAAATGTCGTTCATCTCCCCCACGTGCTTCCCAATCTTCCCAATCTGACCAGTCTCGAGGTTTGGGGAGCCGTGAGCAGCTTCGAGATGGTACCTTCTTCATTATGCTCATTTGAAAATCTGAAGCGTTTGCGACTCCGAGGAAACTTCCAGAAACTCCCGCAGAGTCTTGGACAGCTGACATCCTTAGAGCACCTGATACTGACCAGCTCTGCATTAGATTCTATTCCCTATTCTATTGCTGGATTGTGGCAGCTCAAAGAGCTTCGATTAGATGGTTGTGGAATCAATCCCCGGCTTCCAGACACTCTTTGGGACCTTCCAAACCTTCAGATATTGTCCATACCCTGTGAATTTCTTTCCGAAAAGGTTGGCAAGTTAGTATCCCTCACACATCTTAATGTTGAATGTGAGACCGAGCGATCTCTACCGTTCAATGGGTTACCTTCGAACATCGGTCACTTATCGGAGTTACGAGAGTTGCGAGCACTCTGCCCCTACATGAAGTCCCTTCCAAGAACATTTGTTGCCCTCACTTCTCTTCAGTCGCTGCAACTGGTTTGGGATGGTGCTCTTCCTGCCGCTTTTGGGCAGCTGCTTGGTCTGAAGAAATTAGTACTGGACAGTGAAAGGATGAGCTGGTTACCTGACTCATTTGGGCAGCTCACCGCACTTCACACTCTCATTCTAGTCTGCAGGAAATTAAATTCTCTGCCTGAAACGTTTGCTGATCTCCAAAGCCTACGCATTCTTTCCATCCGAGGCTGCGACTACCTTTGTACACTACCTGACAACTTTTGCGACCTTGTGGGATTGGAGACATTAGAATCAGACTGTCCGAATTTGCTCCGCTTGCCTGCAGCATTTGGCCGCATGACTTCGCTTCAAAGGCTGGAGATTTGGAGTAAGAGGCTTTCTAGACTACCGGAAAGTTTTGGATATATCTGGCGACTTAACAAAGTAGAGTTGAGGTGCCCTAGGCTATGGGAGCTGCCAGCGTCTGTAAAGCTGCTGCCCATGTCTGTTCAAGAAACCTTGGCAAAGGCTGTGGAGGAAGCAAAGGTGCGTTTTCTTACTTGACTTTGGATTTCTCAGTAATTGCATGTGTTTGAGTTCGTCATCCTCAGTTTGTCTCTCAGATGGATTTTGCGTCTGTTGTTTAAAACGCCAAGTATAGGACATGTCATCTCGTGAATCTGCTGTGCTTTCCTGCATATTTTGACCCGTGATGAGCAAAAGAGTCATTTGCTGTTTGACTGCCATATTTTGCAGAGTCTGCTGATGACTGCAGGCAGGTGAATTGCATGGTCATATCGTTGTATAGTTTGGTCTTTGTGTGTGGCGCGTCTTTGAGTTCATAGCAGAGGCACGATTTGCAATTCTGCATGCCAATAATTATATGTTGATCATCCTGTGATGTAAATGTTGACTGGGTGAAGACTCACTTCAACTTGCTGCTACTGGAAAGATGGTCGATGGAAAGTAGGTTCAGTTTTGCATCTTTGGATCACCGTAAGCACCTTGTGATGCGTGGCATGCTGTGGAGTTGCTGTGGCTTGATGTGCTTTCTCGTGTAGTTCTCCTTTGTCGATACATACTCTGAGTTGCAGATCGAAGCGGTTGGATGTCTCAAGGGTCATACCTGAACTACTTAGTATTGGTGGAGGGAATAGTTTTTTACTGTTATGTTGACTTGCCGCAATCCTTATATGTTGGCGCAGGCAGGATCAGAAAATCTGTCTGATGTTCGAAGTGTAAACCTTGACGTTTCGAAAGAGGCTCTGACGCCATTAGTGGGCCGAGCAATTTCTTTGGAGCACACGCCAACCGCGCTGTTCTCACCTGCCTTGCGGCGAACCCTATCTCTGACCGTGCCTGGATGGGGTCGGACATGAGGAAGCGCTTTCAAGAGGGCGATCACATGTATTGGATATTCATATCTGAGGGTTATCAACTTACCATGGTTCATACATAAATTTTATGCTTATGTTTATTTTAAATGTTAAGACCAAAGCTTATACAGTACAGTTGCATAGAACGCGGTCGTCAGACTTTACCTCAATTACTCTTGTATAGCTTGGTTAACTGGCTATGACTTTTACTTATTGACATGTCCAAGGATTCAGTTTACCGCTAGAGCTGTAGCGGGGTAATCAGGAGTTAAAAATTCAGGGCTTTATTGGCGATAGTTGTAGACACGTTAGTTCATTTATTGTTTTTAATTTACTTTATGTTCACAGCCTGACATTTAGCTCTCAAAGGACGGATATTTCAAACATGTGTAGAGGGGCTGTGTGCTGACAAAGCGGCCAGCCTTTCAGCCTTTCAGCCTTTGGACTTGCCATCTCCAGAGATTTTTGTTTTGGTAATTAAATAATGTTCCCATGACCTATGTAAGACTTCGTAGGAGGCCGATGTTCACTTAGTCGCGTAAGCCGTTCAAGCCTATGCAAACGTTGCTTACGATTTGCGCTTAAGGAACGTACGTCTGAGAAGGGCAAGAAATTCGAAGCAGAAGATGCCCCCTGACTGATAAAAAGTCTAGACCACGGGGTGAAAAAGGACCTGCTCTTCTGTGTTTATCATCGAGAATGTATTGACCTTGTTGCTCCTTAAGTGTCGGAACAGTAAACAAAGTAGAATAACTACCGTTGTTAAGCTTAAAAAGTTCTTCGAAAGTTGTAGTTGTATCTTTCTTCTTTACTTTTTAAGCGAGAAACTTGCAGTAACGACTCTGATGTTCAGAAGTCATTCACATTCGTGGGCTCGAACCACGGACCTCAAGGTTGTCATCCTTACGCTCTGGCCACCCTGTTAGTCATCTGCAGTATTCAGTACGCAGCCATCAAAATGGCCACTGTCCACTCGAAGTGTGATTCCATGTAAATTTCAAATGTGGATCCCCATTTTGAAGGGATACTAACTACACACATCTTTCCGGCACGAAACTGCACAGATGCGATGCGCCACATAAAATAGGCCTCGCAATCGAAGCCACTTGACATCTCTTACATGGACTCTCTATGTACATCAATGGATGTGTCGTTGTTTGTTCAAGGGCGCTGAAAAAAACTAGAACCATGCCGTTTGCTTTAAAAACTTGTATCGTTACACCAATGCTCTCTCAAATCTATGAGACATGAAGCATAAGCACAGATGATGCCATTTTCACCTCCATGGCGGGCCCGAAAGGAGTCAGGGTGACGCGGGCTCATAGCGGCATACGCAGTCGTAGATAACTCCTCCACAAAGCCTTTCTGCAAGCCGCTGGTTCTTGATCATTGCCAACTGCCAAATTCCCAAACCAGACGAACATCCCCCAACAGGTCCACGAACGCAGGTCAGGATAATAAAAGATCTTGCAAGTTGTACTCACTGTGCGCACGAGGGAAAAAGAGTCTGCCACAGTGAAGCCAGAGTCAGAGAGAGAGGGAGAGAGATTGGACATAAATACCACAGATTCTTCTGGTTGACATAGACACTAAGGTTATTACTGCTAAAAGCATACTGCATACAAAATGAGAATCTAAACCTTCGGACCCAAACCTTTTTGTTCGTGAAGCTTTCAAAGAGATTCGTCCACTCGACCTCTCTCCTAGGAATGGAAATACATGTTCAGCAAAGAAGCAAATCCACACATGCGCAGACATAAAATGCTTCTCAAATATGTTTCTGCGGGCAAACTCAGTATGGCACTTACCTTTAATGATTCACATTTGAACCGTGCAGTGAAGTTGGTGTGCAAACTCCGTCCCATACCCTCCAGCACCACCTGCATACCGCAGTTTCAGCATAGCAGTCCAACGTTCATACGCAGTGTTTAAACATCATGCTTCCAGAGCTCTCCACAACGTAAAAGAATGTTTCCACAAATCCACCGACAATCAACAAATGCAACCGGTAGATCTCTAAAAAAGCTGAAAAAGTCACTGGCGAAGTCGAGTGATGCAGCTCTTTACCAGATCAGCTTCCCGACTGGCCTGTGCAAGCTCAGCACTGACTTGGCGGAAGTCAATGCAAGGACTGCCGGACCCACTTTCAACCACCATGAGCTTGGCTGATTGGGGGCTGCCATTTGACAGAGAGTTATTGACCTCTCCCTCGGCTGCTACAGCATCCACAATTACTCCGCCAGCCTCTGCTGCTCGTCGCAAAATATCACAGCACTGCAGGCAGATAACTCATGGCAGGTCATCAAGAATGGTCCGAGATAGCAAGCAGGCTGAAGAGCACAGACAGTGACGCATAGATCAGTTAAGATGAAAGCTGAGAGAGAAAGCTCAAGACCAAGCATTTTGCAATGGGGCTCACTTTGGATGCAGCCGCGATGATTTCTGGCAGTTCTGCCGCTGTTACATCATTTATGGCTGGCAGAGAATTGGCCACCAATACCACCTGCACATCACCTCAGCCATCGTCGACTTCGTAAAGGAGGCCGGTTCTAGAACTAATCTGGCATTCAATAATAATCTGAATTCAAAACGCAAGCAATGAGTATGTGTGTATATATATATATATATATGAATATTCATTCACTGTCCGCAAGTACAAAGTTTCTGTGTCTCACCTCTGTCCCACGCCGTAGCAACTCTCTGGCGAGTGGCAGCATTCCCAACACGATGTCGGCCCCTGCATTATCCACGAACAGAAGGGCTCGCTTGTGGGGTAGAGGGGGGGGCTTTCCTTCCTTGCCAAGAATCCGCTCTTCGAACTGATCAAAGTCGTCTATCTGCTATGCACGTCAAAATGCAACATCCCTGTCACTATGCAACCGGAGGGCTTACATGAACTGGAGAGGTAGAGAACAAAGAAAAAACGGAAACCCAAATAGCAAGCGAGAAGTAAAACACCCGATGAAAAATGACTAACACAGGAAAGGCTTTAACTCCACAATCTGCATAGAGCACAGTCCATGACCAACAAAGGCTGAACCCAAAAAGAAACGACCATAGAAAACCTGCCGACTTATGATTCCTGCCTCATTTCCCGGCTGCTCTCGCACTTTCCTTTCACGATCACAAAGAAACAGCTTACCCGCCATGGCCGCTGCATTTTCTTTCTGCTCATGCGATAAATTTCCAAAATTGTCCCTCTCTGATAAAGCTCAACGCAGGCTCGCGATCCCCAGTCGAATATGTTTGCCGCCAAGACGCCTTCGACAAGTGCCAAAAGTCGCCTCTCCTGAGAAGCAGCAGCAGTGCTTCCCCTGCAGTTAAAATCAAAAGCAGCTTTCTGCCTTCACACACCTTCCGATCATCTATCTCAACCAACAGTCTCCATCATTGGCACTCATCATGGCCATTGCAGCAGTAGAAAACTCCTTAGTATTTCTACATCCCCACATTTCTGTTCCGTGCTTGCTTCTCCTGTATATGCTGCTCTTTGATCAGGCCCCGTGTAACAGCCTTCAAGGAAAGAGTTCAGCTTCAAGGAACTAGTTAATGTTCAGGTGAGTCAAATTGTTCTAAAAATTCTATTGTTATTGTTATTCTATTGTTTTAATTCTAAATTCTAATTGTTCTAAATTTATCTAAAGCAAAGGGACATACAGCGGTCATGGAATCGAGCTCCGATAGAAGGTCTGGCAGCACCGCCAAGGAAGCCTCGTTCTCTCTGTCACCAACCCACGAGCTAAAAATATAATTAAACGTATACTAATCTGTGATCGACCGGAACAGATAAACTGTAATTAATGTCTCTGAACTGGCCAACAAGTTCTCTTTGTGGCCTACCTTCCTTTATGCATACCTAATATTGACCTTGAAGAACCAACAAGCATACCTTGGGACCACCATTATAATAAGCTGAGGATCAGTTAGCAAGTCCTCAGCTTTTGCTACATAAACTTCAGCAAAGTAAAGCTGATCAGGCTTACCTTAGCTTCACAGCTCGATACGGATCACTGAAATGAAACTCGCGCAAGCATTCTTCCCGTAGTTCAAGCAGATTTGCAAGGCCGAGCTTCCCATATGCAGCAGGCTCCTCATGCAGCCTGCGAATCCAGTACTCCAATGTGAGCATAAAACTCCTAATACTGAAAACACCCCAAGGAATAGTAATTTTGAAAAAAAGCAAACGCTAGGTTGTCACTAACCGCAATACATTCCCGCGTCCTTCGCTTCCAAAAGAAACAGGATTGCCTTACACTGAAGGAGGCAGATAGTTTCACTACCTGCCAAGATGTGCTCGGAAAGCTCGTGCAAATGCATCTCCTCTCCTTTTAGAATCCTCCGTCGCTCCCTCACTCGCCACAGCCTGATGATGATGCAAACAAGTCACTGCCCCGTGAGATAGAGCCCATCTGCATTCACTGCAAATGAGAAGTATGTGCAAAGTTCTGACCGTTCCTTTCAGCTTCACTACGGGAGACACAGCGCAGGGGCTTCATTCGTAGTAGGGTGGTAAACCGAGAGCCGAAATGCCGTCCGTTCAGCCTCACGAGTGACACGTGGCATCAAGTTTCCGTGGGTTATCACACTCACCATTTCCACTAAGCTCGGTGTATGTGCTTCCAGAATGGAGAACCAATACCTATACAACCCAACACAATACAACCCGAATTAGGTTAGGTTTAACACGAATTCCTGGCCCTGAAACCACTCATAAAGTAACCATCAAATGAAGGTTCCATATAACAAATGACCATTTCAATAAGCCCGGCCGGGACTTCAGCCGATTGCAATAATATTTTTCAGATTCCACAACAGGACCAGAATTGAGCAAGTTCTCTTCACTACAAGCAGAGCTCTCGGAAACGAATCCAACTGTAGGCCATGTCTTAAAACTTATCCGAGAAAGAACGTAATCTACCACACAATCACTTTCCTGCATCGTGTTTCTGATGGTTCGCTTGGAATAGGAGAGACATTCTTACTCTCGCTCCGCTATCTCCCCGAGGTCAATAGTATTGGGCTCATAACTGCATGATTCCCTTTCCCATTGTCTATGTCATACAGCAAGTGGCAGAGGAAAATGGAGGTCAATAAAAGCACATCCAAGCATCCTGCTCGTATCGAGAAGTTGATGAATCACATGCTGTCTGTAGGCAGCGTAGGGAACAAAGGTAAAAAGACGGAGGACTGAGGATGACCTGGCTGGACAAGACTACAAATAGAAAGGTGCCTTAATTCAGAAGAGATTCAACAGAACACGTATAGGCTTAGGTGCACTTTTCATCCTTTAGCATGTTGTCGAACCAACATTGCTTGACACGCAAAACTGCAGCCAATAAGAGCTAACACGCCAAGTGAGGATTGCATCAATGAAGTAAGGTTCCATGCTGCTTTTGTTTCATAAATCAGTTGAAGGTAAAGGCAAGGTACGGTTGTCCAGTAATAATCCTGAAGGGAAGTAAGTTAAAAAATGGCAATGGGAGTTGACTAACTCTACGTCACAGGGTGTAGGTCTACTTGGAAGACTAACTGTTACTGTTACGCAGGGACACATGCAGAACAGAGATTCTAAATATGAGCTTACCCTTTAGAATCCGCCAACAGGGGGAACATCTCTAGAGATGGAATGAAATGCAAGACACCAATGCTAAGGGCCGCATTATCAGAGCGCAGCGATGCAGCGCCACGAGCAAGGGGCCGCTCAAAACCACCCAATCCAGTCGTCCGTACAGGTGTAGGAGCCGTTATTTCGCTTCCTACTTTGACAAATTTCTCCATCCAAGAGATCTGCAATAGACCATGCTCACCAGAAATAGAAGAAAGAGTGGTGAAAGACAAGAGCAGTTAAGGAAAGTTGCCACAAAAGATAGGAGAGGTAAAATCAAGTTCAGATGTATGTTCCACACCTCCCTTCTGCTGCAAAGGGCTCACAGGCTCACCAGCTGCGCAAAGGATTGCAATGTAACTTCCTTATCACAAACATTTCATGCGGGCGCTCAACCTTAACCTTAATTTCACTTTTACGTGCCAACCTTTTCATTGAGATCACGAATAGGTGGCCCTTGAATCTGCCCGCGAGCATATGGTGCACCCATGGGGAAACGCTCTACAAACTGCGACGGCATGAGATGGTCGAGCCCATGCTCGTCATAGCCCAGGAAGGCTCCAAGAACTCCCAGGAAGCCCTCATGGCGGAGAAACATGGCCTGCATCTCTCCCTTTGACCTGGAATGCAAGAAGGGGGACACGGCTTCCCGTTCACAGCCAAGATTACGAGTATCACTATGAGGACCTATTTAGCATTCCAAACATTGGACTATTCAGTGTCAGCAAATAGGCATTCCATGTCTACTTATACAACAAGGCGAGCAAACAAAATAGAGCCTTGAAATGGTCATGCGTGAAACGAGACTACACCACGTGCAAGGTTTTCCAAATTGGATCTCTTCAACTGGACAATAGTACGTGGACTTCGGACTTAGAGCGATGCCGACATGCGTCCTTTAACCTTGTTTCGAAAACCGAACGTCAGACCTCACATGGACATAATCACAAAGAAACCTGCCTGCACATTGTTTCTAACGATGCGTATGAGGAGAGGTAAACAACAGTGTCAAAACCAATCCGATGATGGATATTTACATATGGCTTTTGCAAATTCAAAGCCAATCAAGTGATTCATCTAATAGTTGGAGCGATTCCATGGTAGAGCTTGACCGTGAAAGGGCCAAGTGACGTACCAGAATTTGATTGCAAATGACATAGTATCCATAGTGTAAGCATGGCCGCGGATAAAAAAACCTCCAAAGAAGATCCTCTTCAGCCCATATCTAAGGGCATTTAAATATGCAATCTACACACAATGATTCCCCATAACCCGCAACAGAGGTTCCTTCACAGTTCTGAAACAACGAAGGATTCAATTGGAATGAAATAAGGGAAGCGCAGCCTCAATTATGTGTGTCAAACATGTTGTTCATTGAGACAAAATCACCAGAAATGGAATTTGAAAGGAAATGGGCCAAAGGAGTAAACCATGCAAAGCAAGCCGTCATCAAGTGAGACACTCAGGATATCCTTGATGCGAGCCAAAGCATAGGACACGGAAGTAAACCAACCTGTCCGATGTTATAGGATATCATGCGCAGCAAGGAAAGGGCTATATCTTGTGGCCGATACTCCTCAAGCTCTTTTGACTCCCCAACAACCTTCCCAAAACTGGACGCAATTGTGGAAGCTGACAGCCCAATCTGTTGCAAGAGCACGTGACACGGCAAAGATGGTAAGAGTTCAGTTCCATACAAATAGGAGCAATTCCAGGGCAAACATTCATTGTATCGAAAAACACGGCCAAAACAAAGGTAATATTACTATAGTAATAGCCAATATTACTTCTACCTTTTCATAGTCAAGGCCACCATAAATATCTCCAACCAACATGTCAACAGCCGCGTTATCTCCGCCTTGGCTTAGCTCCAAAATTTCATCAAAACTGCTCGCCCGGCCGCCCGAAAATGCACGACAAATCAGCGGCTCCTTTGCCCCGTCCCTCCAAATACAGCCAATTTAATGCAACTGCCTCGTCTCTTTACCCTTCGTAAGCCATGGAATTTTTTATGTTTAAGCAGGAACAGACGCACACAAAAACGAAGAGGAGCAGCACCTACAGTGGTGGTGCGTTCGTTTCAACGGACTCTCATATCACGCCAACTCTTATTGCACACTAAGGACAGTTGCATAACAAGACTCAGCTGCACAACTTCCCTATCTTACCAACAGGCCGTACACATTTCATGGGCTTCGGTCACATTGGACCGAATGACAATTATTACTCAAACTGGATTTACGGGAGAAGAAAGAGACTATGACATGTGGACGCATGTGCTTATATGGTCCACAATCACAGCCCTTCATAGATACGCAAATACTAAGACAGCAAAGTGTAACCCAACCTTGTCGTCTTGGTGAGGAGTCGGCCGAGTCCCCAAAATGTTCCACCACCCAAGTTGGTGCCACTCACTCGTTGAAATTGGCCCGGCCCGTCTACCTGTCTTTGCAGGAAATGAGACAATCGGAGCTCTATGCTACTGACATCATACAATCCTCAGCATCAAAGAATTATTAACACACTCCTCTTGTTCAACAATTAAGGAGCAAAACGGCATCAAAGCAACCGTGACTATGCCTGATTCCTGAGGTTTAGTCTAAGTGAGGCAAATCTTGCTCAGCTAATTGGAGACTTCACGCCAACATCGACTAAATATTCATTCGGCACATGAGAGGTAACACGGAAAAGGTACAACTCTGAGAAAAAGCTTGCCCAGAATGTATTAAACATGAACACTATAGGAGGCCGCAACATTGGGGAGTCAAAAGTGCACCTTCAGGATGCTGACTCCTGAACCGATGTTCACAAGCAGGTATGGAAAGAGTTCTCCCTCATCGATCTGTACAAATTCCTTATGTCCTTCCAGATGTGTGAAGGCCTCATCCCGAATGGCCTGGCAACGTCACAGCTCACAGTTGTCATTGGGAAAGATTTCAAAAAAGAAAAATGACCACCTGAGACGATTTTTTATATCAATGGCACAGGAGAACGAAGCGGTGATTCCACCTTAAAATACATCAGCCAATGCATGTCCCAAGTTGGTGAAAGCTTAAATCCATTCTCCTACTTCAGAAGAGATTGATAGCAGTCATTCTCCCGCAACTTACATCGCCCACATTCTGTTAATAAGAATTTGCTACGTCCAGTGTGAGTCCTAATCATCATGGCAGGGAGAAAACGGGACGGGGATCAGTGAATGCGCTAAGAACCTAATAGAGTGACAATTTAACCAGGTGGTTTACGAAGAGTTATACTCAGCAGTTTAAAAAAATTGGAAAACCACCGAAGCGGAAGCGAAGACTGTATGTTTTTGCTTGCATAAAGGACCTACCCTGAGCAGGAAGTTAGCTCCCGCCACCAGTGACTTCATTTCGTCCTCCTTTTCAAGTGTCACGCCCAATTTTTCCTTGAATTCGTCGGCATACTTGAATGCTCCACCACCTGTTGCCTGCTCAGTGTGCCCAACCGGCAAAAGCTTCAACGTTTTCCCTCGACATATCGACTTCCACCATAGTTCTACTTTATGCATTTCTTCACTTGTTGTTCACATCACACTCTTGCGAATAATAGGCGCACGCTACAGATGGAGTTAGCTGCAGCGCAGTTCTCTGACGGCAGCACACGTCTCAACAAACTTGCGACAGAAGAACCCCACGTGTGATAGCCATATCTGAAAGTTCTTTTCTGGCCCTTTTCCTTTTCCTCTCCGTCTTTCAAGGCCTCACCACAAACGGAGCATCGTGCAGCTCCTGTTCCGTTCAATGACATTTAAGGCTGCTTACCTATTCGACTGTTACAGGAGGTATTCTGTGCCGTTTTAAGTGCTGAGAGTACACCAGAAACGAAAGGAAAATGCTAATGCAAGTCTGCGTAGACTATGTAGGAAACGTGGAAATGCAAGCTACGTCGGCTATGCATAGTAAAACTATGCCTCCACTCTCTTATAGGTGAAGGCAACAACTTAAAACCAAATAGACATCAAAGGATGCCTCTCTCGTGTTGCCTTGAACGATGCAACTGGAACCCACTTCACCTTAATGGAGGTGACACCGTCACCAAATCTCCATGCGCCGCCCTCATCCACATCGGGTGCTGCGAATGAATCAACGATCAGGTATGGAACATCAATAGTGAAATCCAATACTAGTAATCTCCTTAACCAATTTCCCTCCAAGATCAAAGACCATTAGAGCGTTCAAGATCGTTAACTGCGGCAGAAACAGCAGAGATCTATTGGATCACTGTGCTGGCAGTTCATGCAAGCTTTAGCACAAAAAGACTTCAATGACTGTCAGATCTTGTGGCTCACTTTTGTAAGGATCCTACACGAGGCTGGGCCATGGCTAGGGATGGCCGGTTGTACGGAAATTATAAACTTTACTATAGAAGTACTGGGATGCTATTTACAAACCTTTTTGGCTAGATACACACATTTTTCACCGGTCAGATTTAAGGGTTTTGGGGGTTTTTATTTAACCAAAAAGGTGTGCATCTAACCAGAAAAATATGTGTAAAAACCAAATTCCTAAAAATAATTTTAAATCAGAATTTTATAACGTATAAGGAAAATGCTATTTACACACCTTTTTTGTCTTGATACACACCTTTTTTCGCCGGTCTGATTTTATTTTAGGGTTTTTATGGTGATGGGGGGTTTTTTTTTTAAAGGAGTGTATCTAGACAAAAAAGGTGGGTAAATAGTAATTTCCCAATATAAAACCCAAATAATTTTGGTTTGTACGAACAAATGTACGGTCAGTACGAACGAATTTATTGTGAGATTGAACAGTACGGACATTATGGACGGTACGGCCGGTACAAGTCGCCAGTCGGTGACATGACGTCATCCCAAAATTGTTATAAAATTGAATTTCAAATGGACCCTAATTCTATAAGCGTTATGAAATTAATAAAAAAATTATAAAATAATTGCATTGCCATCCCTAGCCATGGCTGCAGATGGGTTGAGCCAGAACGTTTTGCTATGGAAACGAAGGAAATTGAATGAAAAAACGAAAGACAAGATGATCACGAATGTACACGCACTTTGTTTCTCTCGTCTGCAAGTAGAGTTTAAGCTTGAGTGATTGGACATACAGCCAGTGAAAAGCTTGGTACAGCATGAAAAGAGGCTCACCAAGAGGATTATAGGACTGAAGTTTTTTCGACTGAATAAAGTCGAGGCAGTCCGATAGCTTGCTGGTTTCAAATTTCACAAAGTGAAGGCGCCCACCCAGAATCGGAAACTGTGTGCTTCTTTGGCTGCGTCCTGCCTGCAGTCGATCGGCCAGTTCCTTTCTGCTATTCTGACGTACAAAGACCTGTGGAGATTCTACGGGCTCTGAATGGCGAGAGAAGTATACAAGCTTTATAAGGGATCCTGCAACCAAACACAAGGATAGTCTCCCGTCGAAAAATTATTCGGGTGAATGCACTGAAAGCATAACGCAGGACTGCTCGAAGATAAAACAAATTTTGCACTCGTGAAAGAGGGCGAATTGGTTTCTAAGAGTTTGAAGCATTTTCCACAAAGCTGACGATTCTGATGCTTCTTCATTCAAACAATATTTTTACATGCTTTAGTTCTTATGGGTACATAATTGACAACCACACATATTGCATGGTATTTATTGTTTTAGAACAAATCGACCATGTACTGATCAGGTCCTGAAACAACACTACCGATTGCTGCATTCAGCATTGATCAGCAAAAGGACGTCCAACTGTCAGTTTGAATGACCTAGGTTGAAAATTATCAAGAATAAGTCATTAAAAAAAAGAAGACTGCCTTCCACACGTCTACATTAATCTCAAATAAATCTGCCAATGGCACACGTTACTCTTTCTTGTATCATCATTTGTAAGTTCCACACAGGAGTTACTTCGTTATCTTCTACTTAAAATCAAACCGCCAATGTTTCCGTTTGGTTCGTACACCTGAACAGTCGCGAAAAATTCTGACTAGATTTTATTATTAGAAAATGTCAAATATGCGGCATCTTGAATGTTTCTTGAAATTATTCCCCTAACATTCTGCTTCAAAAAGCTACATGCATGATTCAATAGCTGGAACAAGTTAAAAGCTCACAATTAAAATTTTACTACTCTCACTACATTGGAAAGTGGCACAACTGATTGAGCTGCGCCAAAAAGTTCTCTAGCCTCTCACAAGTTATTTTCTTTGAAAAAGTGAATCAAAACGAAAAAAGAAGGGTTCCGCTAGGACATAACAAACCATTTGGCCCACACTTAGGCGTGTTTAAGCCTGCAATTTGCACAGCAGGGACATAAGCATCTCGCTAAGCGTCAATAAATTCCCTGAATAATTTTCGTAGTGTGCTCTCATTCCTCCGTAGTTAATGTGCGCCAATACGCGACCGGCCTTGAGAAACTTCCCTCTGAACTGGACGAAGAAGGGCCCATGAACTCACCTCCAATATCGATGGCGAAATGTGACACATCACTTGTCTGGTTGGGGAGCACAATGCTCGGGTTCTTGTCCTCCCGTGACCCCTGAATTGCAGCTCCAGAGAGGTCCAGAAACGGCCGCCCGAAGGCGTTGTTACCGCTATGGCTGCCATGGAGCTCACCGGAGGAGACAGCCCCCCCCTCCTCCTCTCGTTTGCTTACATCCGAAGCCTCGCCACGGCTGCCATGAGCTGCGCCGGTCTGCTGCTCCTCCATGTCCCCGCCCTCCTCCTCCATGGCTCCCCTCGCTCCCCCCCTGCCCCTCGCTCCCCCAAAAGTGCTTCTCCTCCTGTACGAACCGTACGGTGTCGCCATCGGACCGTACGAATCGTACGAAAAACAAGTGCTGTCAGATCTGTGTCACAACGGCTCGTTCAACTGCCAACGGGCGGACGCGCCGGTCCATGTGGGAGGATGCTCGGGGGAGGGCGCCAACTGCCATGCTCGGAGCGGAGGGGTGGAGGGGAGAGAGAGAGAGGGCGGGAGGGGACGGCTTTACTTATGTCCTGTGGCCTTTCTAGCAAGCATGAGGCATCCACGCAGCAGGAATCAAGGAGTGGATGAGACACTTTGGGAAGTGAAAGACGGTCCTCACCGGACGGAGAATGGCAATGAAGGGCTGCAGGGGAGTGGAGAGGAGACTGCTCTCTTGAAAGCTGTTGGGCAAGCTCCTCTTGAGGATCCTTTTTCCTCTCTGCATTTGGAACGGCCGCAGAGGAGAGCGAGAAAACCGCGCGCAGAACGAAGTTTTTCCCGGAAGGGCGTCTTAGTTTGGCAGATCAGCTGCTGCGTTTTTGGAGGAGTGCTGGTTCTACTCATGCTCTCCCTTTTTCAAGGAAGTTTTTCTTCATTAAAATCACTGAAAGACAAGGTACTTTTGCAGCAAGATAAGCTTCAACCTTTTTTATTTATTGCTTCGCATGGATGCACAGCAGTGCGGTGCAGAGGAAAGAGATATGGAAGCGATTTGCTGCTAAATTCGATGGAAGGGGAAAACTCAAATTTACTCTGCAGTGTACACGATTGTTGCCTGTGATGAGTTATGCAGTTCACTCTGAAAAAACTCTGAAAGCTAGCTATCACCCTAGCGCTTGGTAGTGAGGAAGTTGAAAAAGTTGCTTCCGCTACATTGTTACTGCAACAAACAACGCTTGTGGGTGTGTACATAACACGATATACATGATACGTTCGTGTATTCAAGCATGTAAAAACGTTATGAGTGGTGACAGTAGTTTAATTTTCACCATCTTCATGAAACGTATATCCATGTACATACCCACATCCATGTTCTTATATCCATATCCATGTATATTCTTTGTAGCTATACCCGTTTGTATTAGTGAAGGCATGTAGTTTGGATCGGGAAACTGAATGAGAATAATTCAATGCACAGCTGCCCAACATAATCCATCGAGTGAAAATTCTGAAGTATTCTGAAGTATGTGTCTGCATATGCCTGCGCAGTTATGTAAGTCGTTGGATCAGTCAAGCATCTAACTCTAGCAGGCATATCCATGGCTGGTAGTCATTCGCAATTGTCAGATTTTCTTCGACGTAAGGCTGCTCCATCTGAGCTTCCTGTACGGGCTTTTGTTTACCTCGCCACATAAGCGTCATTTCTTAATTTTATTGTTCTATTGCTCACTCAATTAGACGCCTAGCTAAGGTTTACTTGACTCATGAAGTAAGAACTTTGCTTCAATTTGTAAAAAGGTACGTTCTGATTGCGGATATTGAATGCCACAGAAATTGGAGAATGAAGAATCTCCAGCATCTATCTCTGTTGCAACACACACCGGAGACAAAGAGGATCCTCAGGATTGTAGTTTGCACTCGGAAGAACATCTCAAGCGGGCAGGCAAGCAGGGTTGCTGGAGCCTCCGTGGAAACACTAACCTATATCCTCCTATCAGAAAGCATAGCAGGCCGACAGCAGCACTTTTGAAAGCTCTCAGACATTACGAAAAGCTGCACAAGGTACTCGTCGTGGCCCGTGTGGATGATGGACCCAAGAAAGTTGTGATGTTCTATTGACCATAGAGGCAATAGTGTTGAAAGCTTAAGGATTTTTGAGGACGGCTGAAATGGGCCCACACTAAGGAACAAATATAGGAGAGGCCAACAACGACATGTATCAGAAATGTACTGAAATTCCAAAATAATGCGTTATTAGAGCCAGTAGGTGGTAACATTTGTAGGTCTAGGCTATCCTTTCACTTGATTTACGCAAGCCTACAGATTAAGTCTTAGAATGACAAAGATCTCTTACGTAGGACTAATTCTTGATAGTTCACTCTTCAATCACCTGTTCTGCTGCAGCACCAGGAAGGTGTTTTCTGAGGATTAATTTTTGTCTGTTAGTACATATCTGCCGTAAAATCATCTCCACCAGAGAGCTTTGTATAACCAATCACATAGGTCGGTGTCTTCAAAACAGTCAAAACTTGAAGTAAAGGTCGAGAAGTAGAGTTTGATCTATGACTTAGCTGAGAACAAGGGAGAGTCATTGTTGTACATAACAATACTCAGCCTGTTAGATGCTGTTATGATGCCTCAGATAAGTCAATTTGGATGATTAATAATCAATGGGGCAATCCAGATGGATCTAAGGCAGTCATGCGGAGTGGTCGCTGTTGCCATTGCAGAGCTGCGTGGCCGGGATATCTACAGGCGAGTGGGAGAAGCACTTCAATAGCCCTCTGCCTGGCTACAAGCATTGCAAGTTGTCTCGCCCTTTTGAACTACATTTATCATTTACACACCCCCCCCCCCCCCCCCCCCCCCCCCCCC
>CM074804.1:4895692-4966212 GCA_037447605.1 Zygnema circumcarinatum
CCCCCCCCCCCCCCCCCCCGCCCCAACATCATGCTTGGCAAACCCTGTTTTATAGCATCGCTCCTTGTCTTTGTCAAAAATTGAGATGTGATCTACAATTTCCAAACGCAGTGAACCCGTTTATCAGAACCTTCTCTTTCAGGAAATGGTTGATGAATTTTTCAATCGTCCAACAAACGTCAAACCTTTCCCAAGTATCCGGATTGGTCTTCTGGGGAATACTTTATGATAACCACTTAAATGTTGGAGGTAGTTCATGTTTCTCATCCCCGGGCTGCTTTCCACAGGTACTTGATCTGGATGGAGCCAAACCGAGGCGTCCCCACTCGCCTCCTTTCCTTGGTTTCCGCCTTCCTTTATGCAATCCTCACAGAACGTACCCTTCTGGTTCGAACAGATCAGGGCATGTCTAGGTAAATAATACAATAGTATATATGGCTTCACAGAGAGAGAGAGAGCTGCAATCTCGTCTGAGTCCAGAGCTGAGTCTCAGATGGAGCCTATGATGTTGTCTATGCTGCCAAATTTTGGGCCAACTTCAAAAAGGGCTACGAGTGCAAGCAAGTCTGTTCAGCTTGACTTTCCAAGCTTGAGAAGCTTAGGGTGCAGCTGCCTCTGTGCTGAATGTCTATTTTGACTGTGGGGTGGGAGCAGCCTTTTGTGTGAGCCATTTCCACTTTCTTCATGGTGGATGCCCAGTGGCTTTTGGCCGGAAACGCTTTCTGTGGCACCTCATCAGGGGGAGTATGTCAATGGCAGTACAAGCAACTGGGTCAATCCGGTACTTGCAATGCACCAGATTGGCTCTAATTGACGGCTTTGAAATAATGTATGCGTGGTGAGACTGAAGACTGCCAAGGGGCAGGAGGTTCGCAATGGTCGCATGAATGGGCTGAATGGAAGAAGACTTTAAGACATGGCAGTTCGTCATGAGCTGGACTGTTTGAAGGCGTTTGTACTTCTTTAGTCTGACCTTGTTGCTGGGTCTCACTCTACTGCAGCTTGACTTTGTCATTGTCTTTCCTGATGGGGTGGATACTATGGACGGAGCAACCAGCCAACAAATCGCCAAGATTTGGTCAACATCTATCTTCATGTGAGTCAAATATTATTTTGACTTTACTTTATACTGTCATAACTTGCTTATGCTTGCAATCCAGGGACATCATGTGGTGATAAAGGTAAACTTTTATATGCTGGATGTTGAAGGGAATGTGGACCTTCCAACCTTTTCGCACTCTCTTAGTTGTCTTGATTATTCTGATTTGAATTTCAAACCGTTCCCTCTTTTGAAGCACCCCCCAGTAACACAAATGGGCCTACTATTGCCAAGGATGTTATGCTACTTATTCTATCATGCGGTAATGCGTACCATCCATAACTGTATAGCTTGTGAATGCAGGAATGGAATCAGGGTATTCTCTTTGGGTAATAGCCTGGCTTACTGAACAGAGGGAGCTATCTTGGGCATGCAACAGGATAAACCGTGGGAGGCGGACTGGCAGTTCTTCTGTGATTCCATGCAGGCAGCTCTTGCCAACGTTACATGGATGACATTTTTCAGTGATCAGGTATGCTGGGTGTGCACGTGGAGCATGTAAGCTGATGTTGTTCAAGTTCTGGAGTGCTGCGGCCTCTGTTGCTCGACGTAACTAGTCAATAACCTCCTTTTCTTTCTGTTATGTTCACTGGAAGACACATGCAGCTGATGCTAATTGCAGACAATCTGAAGGTATTCAGACATGCATAGTGGATTCCTGGCTGAATTATGGATTGTAACTTTGTGTTGTCGCAGCCGTCTAAAATTGATACACACTGCTTATGTGTTCAAAGCTAATGCAACCAAATTCTCTGTATATCAGTCTAAAGGATTGGAGCCCTGCTATCCAATAGTTATGCATTGCCAAAAGTGAGACAGGCTTGAGTAGGGCTCATATGTGACCTGGACCATCACTCGACAAGGAGACTCAAAGACCGGTGTGACCTTGCCTGTGTATGCTGGTATATCCGTATGATATCTATCGAAGCTTTTTTTGGTTGTTTCCAAAGGAATAGGGGACAGGACAGCAGGAGCTTTTAATTCATAGTAGAATGCATTTTTTCAACATATTCACACTTCACTCTGGCATGTAATTGCAGTACGTTGTTCCAGGACTCTTCCTCGTTCCCCAGTTTCACCAGCAGCTAAGCCAACTGTTCCCAAACCGAGTGGTTCTTACAAATCTTGGACGGTATCTCCTACATCCCCATAATGCAGTGTGGGAGAGAGTGTCCCGATCGCATAGCGGATACTTGCGGCATGCTCATCGAAGGGTGGGGATCCATGTGCAAACGTTTGGTGAAACCGGTCCAGTTGTGTACCAGGTCTGAACCCCTCCTGCCATTCCCGCAAGCTACCACTTGTAGTTAGAGAAATACATGGACACTTCAAAAGACAAATTCACCTCATTTTATAAAATGTTGAGGTTATGAGAGATAGTGCAATTGTGTGTGCGTGCAACTCCTCTGAAAGTTGAGGCGATGCAACGGAAATCTTGAACTGGAAGTGAAGCTTTAAATCTTGACACATGCCGGTTGCTGCACGATGTATGCTCCCACTTTACAGAGAATATTGGATTGTGGTACTAGCCATCACCTGATCCCCAGTCCGATTTCAGCCGATGAATGGAGAGCCTACTTGAAAAGAACAGCCGACAACGAAATCTTTGTCCAGAAGCAAGTGTCAGCAGAGGAGAAAGGAACGAAGCCCTATTTGTTGGCAGTGTTTGTGGCCTCCACGGATCTGCAAGCTTTTACTTACCTGAAGCAGGCTTTTTCGGAGCAGCCAGTAGAAAATCACAGGTGAGAGTTATTAAAGAAAACCAAAAGCTAGCCACCTTCAAGGAAGCCTAACAATGGCTGTGTAGAGTAGTGCACTCTGGCATCAACGATGAGTTGGAAGTGAATTACGTGAACACTGTCAGAAATCTATGAACTTCCTTGGATGCTTGCTGCTGTGGGGCCCACAGTATTGCCTCTGGAGCAATGGTTCTGTAAATCGTCCTCAAGTGAGGATTACAAAGTGGTGTACTTTCCCTGCAGAAAATGCTCGTTGCTTGAAATATATAGGAGATGCATCTAACTCGTATTCAACCACTGCTTTTTCTTTTTCAGTGTGGTGACAGTGTTCACAGAGAGCTCAGTGTATGAAAATGCTCTATTGAGTCCGGAGCAAAAGGCTCTTGCAGAACTATGGCTCCTTAGCCTCAGTGACAGCCTCCTTATAAGGTAAATTTTTTTTGACGATCTGAAAGTGAAAAGAAGAAAAGAAACTTGTACTGTTGACACCGAGAAACAAGTCGAGAATGTGAATGCTTGTTTTTTACGGCAAAAGCTACTCAATGCTCTACTATTGAAAGCAGGCAGTGCAAAGCAAGCTGAACCCCGTAAAGATAATCTCTCCGTTTTCCTTAGAAATAGAAGTGCGCCATCTCCTGAAGTTAGCTTCTTTTTGAAAGGGAAAAACTGCACATATGTGGGTGTATATGGAGAGAAACAAGTGTGCACTCAAACATCTGTGGATGAGAAAACCACACTGCATCGTAACATGCACACTGACAAACCCCTGTTTTGCCAGCATATTTAAAAAAAAAAAAAAAAACCTTTATACATAGTGGCTTCTTTGCTCCACGTCAACGCAGAATTAGTTCACTGAATTAGTCTCCTTGTTGTTTTGTGCATTTGTGCAGCTACCGTTCCGCATTCGGGCACCTCGCCTCAGGACTTGCAGGGCAGCCGACTTACTTGATGAACATTGTTGACTGGCAATCAGAGAAGGTTTCGGACCACTGGAGGACGAACGGGCGCCCTTTGTGCGAGAGGGCGCTGGCGGAGGAGGGCTGCCAGCAGGTCGCCGCGGAGGTCCGCCTGAAGTGCTCCTCTGACCCGCGCGGCGATGGAACGGGAGGGCGAACGGAGCTCCATGCAAGCGACGATCCTGCCACTTGGCTGCCCTACATCAGGCGCTGTCAGGACAGGGAAGACGGCCTAATCGTAATGCCCATAGTTTAAGCAGTTCTTTTTAGGTACAGCCTTGCGAATTTCGGGTACTTTGGAAAGCGCAGTTCGGTAGGATAAGAAACAACATAAAGCGACGACAACCAAACACATAATCAACTGGCTAAATTATTAAAATATAGTCGTATAAAAAAGTTGCGCATGCTAGCAGACCGATCAGAGCAGATGGAGCAGCAGACCGCCTCCGGTTGCAAAGGAAATAGTCTACTAGGCTGTCAGTTAGAGTTGAAATTGTTCCGCGTGTTGACGTGATGAGAGGGTACTCACGAAGAGCCTCACCGTGTCTTTTCTTTTTTCATTAGTTCTTCGTTTCTGTTACCTTTCAGATGTCACAGTGGGATTTGGGATGACAATCACTTGGCTTGGTCAAGAAGAAGCAAGAAGTCGACAAATAAACTACTGAAGTAAAAAATACCAAACGAACATTAGTCAAAATCACTTTATCAGAGTTCTTGATTGTATTCGCCCATAGGTCATATTAGTAACACTTCGGGAAGATGAAGTCGACGGAACTCTTCAAGTCACTCTAGACGATACGCAACAGCTGCGCTGCCTTATGATTCAGGATGAGAACTAACCACATCAAGGGTCTAGGTTGGTACGAACGAGCCATTAGTCACAGTCTGGTCGAGAATTTGCCAGGCGTAATCGGACCCAATAGGTTTTTGTTAGGTACAAACGCGTGTGTACGGGCAATGAGTACAAGACTTGTTTTCACTAGAGGATAACGCCATGGTGACCTGAGCTTTACTTTATTGAACCGTAAAGGCGGCATACTTTGCAGCTGCCATTCCTCCCCCCTCCACCCTCCTGCTCGCAAAAGCATCGGTTAGCCTGTATTTTTTGTACAAAGTGCTCCGCAATTTTCCATATCCTGAGTGGCCCTCTTTCTAATCCAACTCTCCTCAGCAGCCCTCCCTGGCAACCCCTCCCATACTCTCGGACACGCTCAAACAGCTTCGCAGAACAATCTGCTCCGTGGCTTCATACTCAACTGTAACAATTGCTACCGGATAATATGGCACATCCTTTGCTACATGAAAAAATTTGTACTCCGGAACTGCAAAAACCGCAGAATTGAAAGGTGGATGGACGCAGAACACGAGCAGCGGTGGTACTCATCCTTTTGTTTGTAGTGAGCTCCTCGCGTTTCAATATGGAAAAATCAAAGCCTCCTGATCTTCAAGTTCACATCCGTTGCCTCTTCGCAGGGGGTGGAGGCCCTCGCCCAGACGGACCCCCAGGCCGGACTGGAGTAGACCCTGGCATCCTCCGCATTTGAATAGGGGGGCCGTTCCTGCTGCTTGGAGGAGGAGGTCCACTTCTACCGGTTGAAGGAGGGGTCCTCCCAGGCGGCATGGGCCTCCGAGGACCAACTCCACCAGCAGCTTTCTGCTTCCTTCTCCTGCGCTCATCTTCACTGTCTGACTCCCCTCCCAGTTCCCTGTCCTCTTTCTTCGCTTTCTCTTCCAATTCATCCCATGTCAAACCTTCCTCTTCTTCTTCTTCTGCATCCTCGTCTTCCTCCTCTTCCTCAGAATCGACCACGGACTCATCCTCCTCGGAATCCTCATCCGATTCAGATGCCTCTTCCACATCCGACGGTTCATATGCCTCTGATTCCTGAGAAGCTTCCTCACCAGAATCGGATCCTTCCAAGTTGAGAAACTCCCATCCTCCGGTTTCAAGAAAACTTTGTGGGTCGGACGTTATGCTTTGAAGAATGGGCTTCCACTGCAAGTTCAGTCTCGACTCGTAGTACTTAATGTTCATCGAATTGAGCCACTCCTTAATGGAATCTAAACTCGTACTCGGAATCGCATCTATACTCATGACATCTCGCTTGAAATCTTTGAACACAATCCGCATATCAAACGTTTTCTGTCCCAGCCCAATACGTTCCAGAGAGACTATCTCAACGTCACTAAGTGTTATCACTACAAACGGCTGTTCAATAAGCTCCACTAAGCAATTGACGGTTGGCACAATGAAAGCTGACGATTTGTGGGGCACTCCATGAAATCCCAGATCCCGGAAGGGAACATCAAACTCAAGGTCCAATTGCTTGAAGTCCTTCTCCCACTGTTCTTGGACTCTCTTTGCAAACGTCTGGAAGTCTGAATTGATCTTGTTTCGGCGAGCTCTTTCCCGCTGCTCTTCCTCAATCTCATCAGGATCATAACCGGAGCGCCGAGGCCCCCCCACGGCCTGGTTTGCCTCAACGACCTCAGCAAAAAACTGCACATCTTTGGTCTTTTTTGTTCCCACCATAATTGGATTGTGAAGGTGCAGGTGTAAAAGGGTAATCATCTCATTCTCCGCGGGCTGGAAAAAAGCGTGCTTAATGTTGCGGTACATCACATCCACTCGCTCATCTGCCTGCCAAGCCAGAAGGAAGGAGTCATGAGCAGGTTCAACCTTCAGAACATCTGCGAACTTCTAGTTAATTCCCACTCCCCTCTTCTCCAAAAGTAAGTTACGAGGTGGGGTCAAGAGCAGCACTACAAGGTGCTTAGTGGCAGGATGCAATCGCTTACCCTTGCTGTCTGGTAGCGAAATCCGTTGAAATGTGCTTCCAGTGTTCCTGTGAGCTTACGGCCCCGTCCTCCAAAATTGGGTCGAATCCACAAATCGCTCATCCTGAATGGTCGGCCCTTAGCCAGAATGAGGCGCTCTTGTGTGACAAGTGTTGCTCTCTCGGCCCTCTCCGACTCGCGTTGCTTGACTTGCCTGCCCATAGTTTTAATGAGCTGCACCACCTGCAATTCCTCTCCAATCCACGACAGATGCATCAGGCATAGCCTAATGGTCTAACATAAACAAGCAAATTGCTCTTCATCTGAAAGACAGTAACTTGCGAGTCTCCTCAAGATACCACTACCTCAATCTGAAAAGGTCCGAGCCAAATTACCTGATTTGAATGCCGTACATCAGTCGAGCGAAATGAGACTTCTTTTAAGTAAATGGAATCAGGAAACTTCTGCACCGGCAGGTCACTTCCTCCATAGCCTGCTCCAGGAACATTAAAGATAATGCGAATAAAGGAGTGCCCACCATCCTGTTGGCTTGAAGCATTCTTGATGGTCGAAATATGGAAAGGCACCATCAGCCCATAGATGGGCAGCAACACTGCCTCGTTCTTTTGGTCCACCTGCAGCCACCAGCCAAAATTGCAGAACAACAATTAGCCAACAGAATTTTCAGACTAAACAGTACAAGGTTCCTTTCTTCCACATCTAGCAACAGCATATAGACCGACATGCAGAAAGCCTTTCAAAATGAAAAATCATCCAAAGTGGAATGTGTCCACTTCAACCAAGTGAGAAACCACTGCAAAGCTATGGGCTTCATCACAAAGGAAGCACCTGGATCATAAGCTCTCGAGAAGTGGGGATATCATCGATATTTCGATAAGCGACAACGTCTCCAGTAGATCTTTTAGGTCCATCACCTCCGTCTTGCCCAAGACCTCCATCTTGCAGCCTACGTGCCGTCTCCTCCAGCTTCTTTTCTGCAAGTTCAGCTTGATGCTTTTTCCGTAGCTCCTCCTTCGTAGCTTCCTGCAGTCATTCTAGCGTGTGTACGTCAAAGAGCTGATTTCAATCAAGGTAGAGGCCAAAATGTCTTATGACGATGGAATTTACAGAGGAATGGTTAAAGAGTTAACTGAACTGTCGTATAGAAATATTCAACATTTTCTACAAGCCACAGCTTTACCTTGGAGTTTATAAAGGGAAAACAAACAAATATGCACTGTTACTGTGATCTGGTACAGCAAATTCATGAAATGGATTCCGATGCCAACGGGCAAAAGGCACCAGAGAATAGAAGGAGAAGTCAAATTGATAGGTTGCCCGATTGTAGGAATACAAACATCATGACAGCGCATTCTGATAGGGATGCACGCAAGCATTTTCTAAGCCTCCAGCCTACCTGGGTCTCTGATCGCAGCTTGGCTTTGTGGATCTCATCAGGGATGTGGTGCACTTCCTTGACTGACGGTTTAATCTCTTCACTTTTGTCCGACTCTTCATCCTGCCACAGACATATTCCCCATAGCGGCATCAGAACCTTCATGTGCTGGTTTTCAAACTTACCAATAGCATCACCCACATGTAACCTTCAATAACACGAATCTTAGCCCAGTGGACCACTGAGTGCAGCGTCATTCACCTTCAAGGAGTATCCAACTTCGCTGTACGCCTTTGATGCTGCTGCTGTCGCTATTTCCGGCCTATCTGGCTTGACAATGACTGTGTCAGCAAGAAGGACAGCGTAGACTTGCGCTCTTGAGTCTTTCGCCTCCTGGTTGGTTAAACCTTGCAGTCCTAACACTACATTGAATGCCATGCCCGGCTTCACTCTACGCTCGTTCTTCGCATTCAATGTCAATCCCGCTTCCCGAAACTCTGTGCGCACAGAAAAACAAATAAAGGGTAAATTCAACTTTTCTACAGATATTCATAGCCCATCAAATACACGGCCTTATGATTCACTGCATGGCCGAACCTAGCTCTTATCCCAGAGTGCACGTAGATACTCTCTATAACTTAAAAGCCTTTCTAGATTCCTACAATATGTGTTCACAGCTATTTTGTTTAAGTACACTACAGGCTGTTGTATACAAGGTGCTTCTCAGTCTTTGATTATAGCTCGTAAGTCTTGCCTTCATTGAAAAATTTGACCTCATACTGATCAGAAATTTACGCTATCGGTTCAAAAACCAAATCTAAATCTTCTTTTCTTGCCACAAACACATACATCGCCAACGCATATCGGTTTCAACAACCTAGTGGGCCACAAAATCTATAGAATAGAGCATACGGTAGAGACTCACCAATGCCGATTCCTGTGCCAGCGTTTCTGGTAAGGTTTCCAACAAATTCCGGTCCCTCCCGTTCCATGACTGCAAGGGCGGCCTTGTACACAGCAGATAAATGGTTGCCTGGTTTCAAGGCGGCAATAGCTGCATCATGGGCTTTTAGAAGTGCCTTATAGGCCTTCTCCTGCTCCTTGCTGGCACCTATAAGGTACGAGCGAGCGATGTTGGAGCAATATGAAGCATATCGTGCTCCTAAAGCACAGATAATGACACCCATCTGATTGTAGAACAAAGGCTCATCATTACTTGCTGCACTAGCTTTAAGGTCAAACGTTCCTCCACTCTGAAGAAGATCGAGGAAGAAACAACCAAGCACAAAATAAGTAGGTTAATAATGTAAGTGAATCGGAAGAGTGAGCCTAAGAAGATGAGCAACAAGATACGAGACGGGGAAGAGCATAGTAGAATGAGGATTTTGACGTTTTACAAGATAACAAACATATTTCGGTCAAGTAAATTCAATTATTACTGGAAGCCCTACTTGTAGAGCCAAACTAACGATAAAATGCAAAAAAAACAAGTTTGCGAGTAACCTTAAATCATCATACCTGAAAAACAGGAGGATAGCAAATGTCACAATTCTCGGCCTTCAGCTTAACCTTAACCTTTGTAGGCTCTGTTATAACTTCTTCTGTGCTTTCCATCAATTCTGAATGTGTCATTTGCTGCTCCTCATCAATAACTGTCTCAACCTTCGGGACGACATAGTTCTGCAACCATCAATGACAGAAATTTGCGTATCCGGGCATCAAAGGATAGTTAGAGCCAGGTTATATCCAACTAGAATGAACAGTTGGCAGAGAAGAACGGGCTTTCAAGAATAATGTCGACATTTCCTGAATTTAAAAAACGAATTGAACGAAACTTGACCTTTAGATAGAAATGAATTTTGAGTCCCAGTAAAATGCAAATGGTTTAGAGAAACCTAGCTAAACCCAACGATAGTGTCTATAGACTTGATGAGCCTTACTTCAAAAAACAATATTAAGTGCAAACACTTGAAGGGAGTGCATACAGGAGATTGTCGGTTCAGCAGTCGCCAATGCTCAATAAGCAAGATGCAATAATAGACAGTTGAGCTGGTACGATAAAAACAAATCATGGTGTCCACATTGTAAGTGAAACTCCCTCCATGAATGCGAACTTTACATAGTGTTTATGGAAGCAGGAAATGAGGGGCTCAACGACAAACCTTCAAAACCGAGGCACTAAGAAATGCTGCTTTCTTGATGTTGGTTATCTCTGAATCGTCCTTCACAGCAAAAAGATCGGAGAAACCATTGGACACATCCACCTTTTCCAGGCTTGCCGACTCCAAAAGCTCCTCCCACTTCAGCATCAAGGGTCCCTCTGCTTGCTCCTTTGCCAACACTCCAAGCCGCGGAGATGCCTTTCGTGCTGCATCGAACAGCTTCTCTATCTGCACGCTACCATCTTCTTTTTTGTCCTTCGAGTAAACAATCATCTCCACCCCCGTGAGACCCTTGCAAGTCTTACGAACCTCCTCCAAATGTGCGGCCTTCTTCTGCGAGCATATCACATGGCAGAACTTTCCTGAGTCACCACGAGTGAAGAGCATAATGGTCTCCGGAAATTCGTAACTGAGAAGCCATATCTGCAGAGCAGATGACTTCAAATATCTGAGATCTTCGCTTGATGGAGGTGTGGCTATGGCAATTGCGTTCACTCCTCCCCAGGATTCTTCAAGCCCGTCCCTCCATGTGTTGTACAACAGCTTCAGCCGCCTCCCAAAAGTCTCTAGGTCAATCTGCAAGCCGCCTCCAGCAGGCTTTGCCTCTCCGTTTCGCTGCTCCGCCATGGCTACCGGGACGAGCTCCCGGGCAACCGGTTACAACTTGGAAAAGAGAAATTTCCCCGCCTTCTTACCGTATAACCTCCTAGTTATGCCGTGCAGAGCTGGAAAGCGAGAATTGATGGCGCGCGAGAGAAGAGAGAGCAGGAGCGGAGGGAGACGCGGTCCGCAGCCTGCTCGCGCCTCCCGCCTCGCCTCCGCGCGGCCTCCTCCCTCCCTCTCTCTCTCGCTCGCGTCACTGACTGACCGACTTGACTGACTGCTCGTCCGCGGCAGAGGGCGGGCGGAGGCCGTACCGAACATATCGCCCCGCGTGCAAGACGATACGTATCGTATCGACTAAGCTCGGGACGGAACGTCGTGGCGATACGCGACCGAAGTTTTGGTCCCCTTTTACTTTTCTTGTCATTTAGGGCTTTTAGGGTTTTCTGGGTTTTAGAGTTTTTAGGGGGTTTTAGGGTTTTTAGAGGTCTCCCTGGGCTTCCCTGAATGCGTGAAAGGGATGTGAGGCGTCGGGAAGGCGTGAGTTTGAGGAGGAGGAGGCAGGGCGAATGGAGTGAAGTGAAACCACAGCGGGGAAAAGACTCGAACAAAGGCCAAGAAGGAAGTGGAGCTGAAAGAACAATTTGAGCAATTAAGAGAGAGCCGAATAGTAGTCCCTATAATGATCATCAGCTTTTACAACCGAAGGCCATTAAATCTGCTGCTACAAAGGACCACATCCGTAAGCCTATGTAATGCTGACACAAACGGTAAGGCTATGTGCTGCCGACACAAATGGTAAGGTACACTGCTAACACATACAAAAGAATTGTAAGAAATAACTCCTTTTTATTCTACAAACGCATTAATATATCCAAATATTTGGCAAAATAGACGTACAACTTTTTTAAAATTACAATCGCACGACGAGTGTAAGACTGACTGCACAGCAATAAAGGGCGTCACTGTGTGGCTGTCGGCATGTCCGGTCCATGCCCTTCGTGAGGTAACGCATGGAGTATGGGCGCCTCCTCATCCCCACCAACCTTGACTACTACTAAGGGTGGTGCCTCCTCTGTCAATACGTGGCCCTGCCATGCAAATCATACCCCGACCAACATACATGTCAGCTTCTCACTCGCAGCATGCAGACATGGAGCATCTCTTCCCTCATAGGGTGTTGTGTTGCTGGGGATGAGGAGAAGGGAAATCGGGTGAAGATGAGAAAGGGAGGAGGTAGGAGCAGGCTAGAAAAGAAGCTGGAGAAACGGAGTGGGAGGGGGGCGAGGAAAAGTTGAAGAAAAGGAGAGAACACGTGTGCTATGCCCTGCTTGTAAAGGAAAAGAAACCTACCTTTGTTTCCTTAGGGAAAAACGCCGAAGCAATGGCTGCAGCTACCGGAACGCCTGCAAATAGGAAAATTGCCATCGCCTGGCAAGCACAAGGGGGAAATGAGTTACACTCATTGCCGACGGCACAAAGCAAAGAGTAGATAACCATTCTACCAAAAAAGGTCAGTTACCAACAAACAAGGGAGGCAAAACCTAATCTGAACCCTCCGTCGAGAACTAGAGAAGATATTTCCAATCGCATTCTTGAGAGCAATTGATCACTATCCTCTTGACGGCAACCTCCCCATCCTGCAGCCCACTAGAGCCGACAAAGCGTGCGTGATGAGTCAGACAACCGTACCCTATGACAGTTGGCAACAAGGCCGATTGCCACAAAAGGACACACAACGCCGCCAAGCCGGCTCCATGCATTCCCCACTCCCACTCCCGTGGTCCTCACATCCGTCGGATACAGCTCCGGCGCTAAGGCCCATATGATTGCAAATGACCCCATGATACATGCTCGAGCTCCGAACAATAGGGTTGTTGATATGATGCTCGACAGTGTAGCCCATAAAGGAACCAAGAATAAGCCTGAGAGCAGTAGGAGAAGCATCAAAGCTCGCTTTCGACCGAGCCTATCTACGATCAGGAGAGCAGCAATAAGCCCGGGAAGCTCAGCACATGAAGTAATGAGTACATCCAGATAAGTCGAATCTGCAATATTCGGGGTCCCATCTTCTCCACATTGCCCATTGACGCTTGCAAGGTGTCTTCCAGCAAGACGGAGGTCATACAACGCCGAAGATTCTGTTGCAAAGTTAGTAGCTGCTTTTTCCAACTGCTGGTATTCATATCTCGTATTTGTCTCGTTATCTATCCGAGATAATTTGTTGCCTGTGTTGAATATGAGGTGTAAACCATCAAAATAATGATGCATCTCAAGAAGGCTTCGCCCTTCAACCGGATTTGTTGTGTTCTTGGGTTGACATTTAGCATCAGATCCATCGCCCGCGACTGCCAGTTGTGTTGTCAACAAGACCTGGCCATAATATGCGAAAGCGCACGCAAAGAACACTGTCCATAGCACAAGACTTGATCGGAGCAAGTCTCCAGACACCAGTTTTGACAGCTTCCCCCAGGCCCCGCTTCTCTTCAGATGGACAGCTCTGCCTGTTTGTATTAAACTTTTGGAAATCTTGGGATTGATATCTCGGCGAGCTGTTCCACAAAACAACAACAAGAAAAAACTCTCACCGACCTTGATAATTTCAATGCCGAAGGTAGCCGTAACAAGGCGTAGCATAGGCAGCAGAATAAGGCTCAGAAAAAGAAATATCTCTAGCGAAAAGGGGCTCACTCTCCTTTGGTTTCCGGTCTATGACAGTTTCAATTGCAAAGGACTTGGCACAAAAGCCCACATTCATGGTCCAAAGGGCAGCAGACGGAGGGATAGAAGTGCGTACTCTCAGTAGAGGATGAAGGGAGCGCTTGATTTGGCATCCCTGGAGATGTGGAGAGCACAAGCCGGCCTTCAGGAAGACTTTTTCCGTTCACTCTTGCAACTCTTTTCAGAACCTCTTCTGCCCCTCTTCTGTCTCCCTTCACCTGGCCATCACACACAAAAAAACAACACGTGACATCCAGTTAAAGGGCAAACATAGACTAAGAAACAGACTAAACCAGCTTTGCATGCATAGGTTGCCCCATTCCGTCCATCAAATGGCATAGCATATAGGATATTGTTTGCACCGGGATTATCTTTTACAGCAGCTCCTTGCGCTTACCAGGAGGTAACGAGGTGATTCCGAAAGAAGAGGATAGAACATCAGAAGTCCCAAAAAGGGGAAAGCTGAAATAAGCACCAACCACCTGTGAAGGCAATAGAAAAGGGCAGCAAATTAAGTACAGCACATGCATAGTGTTCTCCCATAACAATGTCGTTATACCAACGTCAATGCACTTATTGCCGTGAGCACTATTAAGGATCTAGTAAAAATGATGGTTTTGCGTAGCTTACCGCCAATGCAGATTAGGCATCACAGCCCATGCCAGGACTGCCTCCAGAACAGCACCGACCTGCACATCGCCGAGTGATAGTCAACCTTCTCCTACAGAAGTTTTATGGTTTGTCAGCATTGCAATACATTATGCATATGATTTTATGAATTGAAAACTCGACATATGCTGTTTCATTCATGAAACAAAGCACTACAGCAGGAAGTATCAGGCTGAAGCACGCTCCCAAAAAGGAAGATTAAGGTTCTAGGGGAAAGGTTCCGAGGGGACTCACTGTCCAAAAGAACTCGATGAAGACAAGCCAGAAGCCACGGCTTGACGACGGGAGAAACTCTGAAAAGAGGGACAAGATAACCTGTAAAAGGAACACAACGAGAGTTCAGAAAAAAACATACGAAGAATGAATTTCCTTTTTCTGCTCAAACGATTCTGAAGAAGCGTTACATAGATCGTGAAACATACAACACAGAGTGCGTACAAGATGGAGGAGGTTGTTATGAAGTTGGAATTCTTGAAACGTATCCAGCGTGTAACAACAACTCATCAAATGACTAGAAGTCAAGGACGACGTTCTATTTCTCGTTGTGATTCTGAAGCTAAATTCCCTTTCTGTTATTTAACTCGCATGTCTTATGACACAATAGGTTACAGAAACAGAATAAGGACATATAACCTACAGGTGCTCCGCCTAAGCCAAATCCCACGAGCATACGAAATAGAAGTAGCATCCAATAATATGGAGCCCATGCACTGCCACAGCCAATCACAAATCGTTTCACAGTAAATAATTGTCGCCATGTACCAAGCTCACTAGTTTGTGATTTGCATGCAGGAAAAGAGTAAAAAACCTCCCTTAGGTTAAGACATCCTTTCAGTAACACCTACAGAATAGAAAACTGAAACTTGCTCAAATTGCAAAGTGAAGGAAACAGTGTCAGAAGTAATTTCACCCTTTCATGGTGGTCTCCATTTTCTAGCGGAGGAATACTCCCACCTGAGTAGGCCAAAAAAGAACGTGAAGGCAGCGGTTATGAAGTATCCCAGCCGACGGCCATTTAAATCAGAAATGATGCCCCATAAATAGGCCCCTCTGCAAAAAGTCCGTGACAGAAAATGACATGGAGGTAAGTACATCAAAAGTCAGAAGCATGCCAGCAACTACGAAAGGAGTTCCTATAATCTTGATGAAGGAGAATAAAACCAATTCCAGAACTTCGATTGCAATTTTTTGTACAAAATTTAAGACAGAAGCAGATTGAACAACCAAGAAACAACTCAATTTCACGACAAATTGGGAGCGGACGGAAAGGACCGTGAAGCATTACTGTCAGAGAACGGCAGGGCTCACATAAAGACGCCAAGAAACACTGCGCTTGATAGGAGTCCCTCCTGGCGGCCTGTCAGCCCCCATTCGCATCGTGCCTGCAAACACTCAATTTTTTTTTTCAGGGTTTCAGACCTGGTGAACGATCTATAGGAGCCAAGGGGTTCATGGAATTAAAGATACCCATCTCATGCGTATCTGCATATCTCTGTTTGAGGTTACAAAAATACCGTACTGAGGAGCATGCCTGAATAAAAGCTTCAAATGTAAAAGAAACTGCTCACTCTAAGTTTGCCACACAGTATTCAAAAACCAAAAGGGAGTCAGAAACTGACCGCTGGACCAACGTAGGACAACAGAATCATCTCCATTGCATCCGCTAGCCAGGACAGGCCCGTGTATGCCAACAAGCCTGCTTGAAATTTTCCAAATCCTGAACAGAATTCCGAGGCACAAATAGCATCAGTTCTTCAGTTCATCAATTCTGTCAAGTTCGGGTGCCGGGGCAGATTACTGCCGGCAGGCTTTACATAAAGTTCTCGACTGTTGATTCGAACTGTATTTGTGAAATTAAAGAATGACCAATCCGGAAAGTTCGGCAAATAGCACAACAAACAGTGAAATCAATGGATCATTAGTCCTCAAATATACTGGATCCAGAACTAGACAAGCTGTCACCAGAGGATGTTTTTGTAGCAAAAAACGTTCTTCCATTCGAGTTTCTCCCCACTCACCAAGATGCTCGATCGCATCTTCAATTGAATAGGACTCTTCCACTGACTCCTTTGAATTTTCGGCAAGTCTTCTGCTCGCCACCTGCACCACGTCGGTCCCATCCTAAGCAAAATGTCAGAATATCCGGCATCCAGAAAAGACACCTCTATATGTAATTAGTGTGATTAGTGCCATACTGACATATTAACGGAGTCTCGACTTGAGAAACAAAGCATTCTCTATCTCAAAAATGAACAACTTCGCCAAACGTTTGTCAAATCTTGAGGCAAACAACCGAACAAAGACGTTGAAGAGTCACGCTCTGCGGCGAAGTAGAGTTAGACATTGGACGGACGTTGCGACATTTGAGGGACCAGGGACATCTAACATGAAAGTTGTCAAGCGTTTCTTCCCCCCCAAGGCTGTTGCCACGAGACAGCAACCGAAAACCTAAGTAGAGAGACACTCTTCTAGCCTTATTTAGAGACTCAAAATCTCAAACAGCCGCATTTCAAATCTACTCCACTGCGGTACCCTCAAAAGACCTCAAACGCCTTCAAATTCTAAAATCGGACAATAAAGTCAGAAAAGGGACAACAATGCTGAAACTGAGCAGGCATATGCAGAACGGCCGCGTGGCAGACGTTCCGCCAGTATGGCAACCGGGCGGGGATAGGGGGCATTCTGCATAGCAACACGTACAGACGATGGCAGAAGCTGCGCGGCCATGGCGTCCTCCTCCATGGAGCCGCCCGCAGCCTCTCCGCCGCCAGACCTCGTCCCCATCTCTACGAACGCGCTCATCCCCTCTCCCTCACATGGCCGACATGGCCGCGCGTGCGACGGAGGCTAAAGATCGCGCCACGTGGCGGCGTGCCAGAGACGCGAGCTGGAAAGTGCGAGTGTCCATATCGTCCGTACGATCCGGTCCCCCGACCGCGGGCCGACGGGAAATTTCCGTCAGTTGCGGCCGCCCGGGCCCGCCCGCCCGCCTGCGATGCCACGTGGTGGCCTCTGGTTGGTGCCTTGTTGGTGCCCTTTTGTTTTTTGCGTCGGGGCGGGCGCTGGGCGGGGCAGGGCTCGGGGTCGTCCTCGCGGGCCGAAGCCAAGCCTGGCGGACCCCGCCCGCGAGAGCGCGGTCGCATGGCATGGCATGGCATGGCATGGCATGGCATGGCTCACTTTCGTCGCGCGCCGGAGCTGCAAACTGAGGCGGAGGGTGTGCAACTTGCGAGCCGAAGTTTTCCAACCGGCTGCAACTGCTGAACTTGAACCATTCGCACTGGCGATCCGGTTGGAAGGCGGAAATGAGAAGCCGGAGCGCCAACGAGATGGCGGTACTTGAATACCTTGCAAAACAACCAATGGTAGAGCGTTTCAGGCTGCCCGAAAAACATTTTGATTGCCCAACATTATGGCGCGGATGTGGTATGCCACGTGGCACCCTTAGTTGGTAACTTAGATTTCGATAGTCTGCCCCGTTTTCCTAGTCGGGTATAGGGATGGATTAGTTACGACTATATAATATATATTATATTATACAACTGTGACGACTAGATAACGGCTGATATATATTAATTTACAACGCCTTTACAACATGTACGGTCGTACGGTCGTACGATTGTACGGTATTATGCGGCCCGAGCACGAGCAGACAGAGAAAACCAGACGAACGCATTTCGCAACGCCAACGCCAAAACGACCTAATTTTGGTATGGTACGACCATACGACCGTACGAGTACGGTCGTACGGTCGTTAATTGGTGAAAGCGAGTGGGTATAATATCTGTAATAAAGTGTTTTACTTTGTAATATATTACTAATTTTAAACCCGTTGTAAATTATATAATATATTCGGAATTTATAACGCGGGCCATCCCTAGTCGGGTAGCGAAGGAGAGTGCCGAAATTCGTCCTCCGTCTCCACCCGTGCAACATGACATCAGCAAAGTTGAACCTTGTCAGCAAAAGTTGAAGAAGCTGAAGAGAGTTGGACCAGGCACCACCGTACCGTACGGCACGTCCCCCGCTGACCCCCATGTCATGTCGTGTCATGTCGTGTCGTGTCATGTCATGTCATGTCGTGTCATGTCATGTCATGTCGTGTCATGTCATATCGTGTCATGTCATGCCATGTCGTGTCATGTCATGTCGTGTCATGTCATGTCCCTCGCCTTTTAATTTTCTCTCTTCCCTCTCTCGCCTGGTTTGTTCGCCACGGGGGGCTTTCGTGCGAGTTCCTCCAGTCCCTTGTGGAATTTTTTTCGCTCAAGGTATGGTCTGATCGATGCGATACTGTACTGAACATTACCATCATGTCGTACCGTCAGGGCAAAATGTTACGTCAGTGAAACGAGAACAGCCAGTTGATCCTTGCTTACTATTTGGGACTCAATACATCACTATTCGTCTGCCTTCAATATTATAGCAGCTTCAACACTAGGCAGCCAAGGTGGCTTCAAGCGCATCAACATTTGACAAAACCGCCCTTGCAAGAAAACCTACAGAACTACGCTCACCTACTTCCACAATACATGACAAGAACGCCTTGCTGGAACAACCACGAGGCTGAGGCTGCACCTGCAGACCTGATTTATCACCTTTCCTCTCCCCTCTATACAAACCAAAACCTAGGTCAGGCACTGCTGACAGTGCATGGAAGGGGAGATTCTCACTCTACACCCGAACGATAAGCTCGGTGGAATCACTTTCAAATCACATATGGCTCTTGGAGGTGCTCCTTAGAGCTGAAACCTACGCTACACGAATCCTGAACTACACATCCACGCAACACGTTCCACATACCCTTAAAAACCCTAAAGATTCATTCAATGTATGCGACCAGCACAGTGATGTCGTCTTTCTTGCCGCCATCGTGCTGCTGTCCAGCTGCCAGCGCATTCTCCCGAAAGGGCGTGCTCCCTGAAGCCATGCTCGACTGCTTCTGTGCCACAAGGGCCAGCTGCTTTGATGCCACCTGCGGGGGCAGCCATCACCATGCAGAAGATTCAACTCTCCTTTCCTAGGACGAGCTATCTCCAAAACCCTTTAAAAAGTCACCATTTCTCTACCAGATGGAGTGTTTTCCTGAGAAACGGCCAGCTATCCCCAAGACCCTTCAAAAGCCACCATCTTTCCAACAGATGGAATGCTCCTACTCGGATTGGATTGACACGGTTGAGAGTGGGCAGAATTCACGTGATGCTTATCAGTGCTCTTCCCTACCTCTGGGCCTTTGCCCTCACAAAATGCTTGCGTGAGGGTGCCTGCGATGACATCTTCAAACACATTATCAAAGAGGCCATCTGTGCCCAGCAACAAGATGTCCTTGGGTTGCACCTCCACCTCATACACCTGCATGCACCTCCGGGAACCCGTAACCTAAAGAGTTAGCATAAGTGACTTCCACGGTGAAGTTTCTTCTTGAACATTAACCTAAGAGGACCACTCCTCCCTCCTCCCAACTCAATACTAAACAGATTTTGGTAAAAGAGTGTTCAAGAGTTAAGCAACCCTTCTCTGAGGTAAGCTACTCCGGAGCTCAGCCCCTCCTTTCAGCTAAGCCAATTCACACCTTGTTCAAACAGCTTAATGCAAAATATTGCATCTAACCATAACAGTGTTTTTAGAGAGAAGCCGTTACAGACAGGGCAAATTGAACCCCTGATCAGGATCTCAAACAGAACGCTGGTGAGCATCTTGTTCTGTGAATAGGATGACATTAAAGAACATCCGTTCTACCTCCACCTTCTGACAAAAGACCATGATACAAGGTTTGACTCTCCAAAAGTGGCAGCACGTGACAGTTCATACTACAAGCAGTCTAACCTCCAACGACCTATCCTCCTCTCTCGTAGTGTGCAAGGAGCCTGCTTGCCTCAGTCACTGAAGGGTCATCCCCCCCACTGGTGCCGATCTGGAACGGCATGTTGAACGAGTGCTGCATGGAGCGGGATCGTGTCAACAATTGACCCGCCCGGATCAACGCAAATCCGCTATCCCCAATATTGGCTACCCGAAGAACCTGCGCCAACCGCACTTTCCTTTCCTTTCACGTACATGCAGCACGGACCCAGTAGTACGTAGTAGCAGTAGTAGTAGTAGTAGTAGTACAGACTCAGTACTGCCCTCATTTCAAAGCAACAGCAGCCGCATTTCGGTGACTCCCCACCCCCCCCCGAGCAAGGTCCGCCCCGGCCCCCACCTGTCCATGGAGCACGGCCACCGTTGCCGTACAGGAGCCCTGAAGGTCGGTGCGGCTATGGCTCTCCTCTATGACTGCTTTGGGGTCAAGGCCCACCTCCCCGCTGCGGATAACCTCCTTGCAGTTCCACATGAGCTCCCGCGAATAGAGGCCCGAGTTTACACCTGTGTCGTGAGAGACGTGGCCAATTGAGGGGAATGAGATGTATTCCAGACAGCTGGTGCAGGAGTAACATATAGACATTGTGATTATTGAGAAAAGGAACATGAAGTGAGATAAAGAAACGGGACTCACAGGAAAATTATCAGCCTCCCCTTTTACAGACTCTGACGCACGCAATACACGCGTGAAGCGTTTTCTACAGGTGCGCCTGGAAAGGTTGCATGCTGCTAAGGAACGCAAGCAAACGCTAAGAACGCAAAAGACCAGGACCAACTTCCCTTACTCCTTCATAGCTCCTTCATCGTCCAAGAAAGAAGACAGAAAGCATCTACATATGCATTTTTCTCAAGCTGCAGGATAAATTTTCACCATGAATTTCTTGTTTTCCGATTATCCACACAACAAAGGGCAGCCTGCTTTCAGGTGGCCACTCCCCCACCTAATTCTGCCCAGCCGCTGATGCCATCAGCGACTCCTACCCAGTTGTCCAGAATGAAGTGTGCATCCTCCCCACCTCGCTGTGCCTGACAGGCCCTCACGCCACAACAGAGCATGAATCAGCACTCGCATCTAAAGCATGTCCATCGCACGGATGTCATCCCTAAGCCACTTGTCGCACAATCCCCTATCTAGATTGCAACAAAAACAAACAAACAAATGTTGAAAATGCGAAGGAAGCCTGCCGTCTCTTTCCTGTCCACTCCGCCGCTAGTCGTGACAAGAGGTCCCAGAAGGCTTCCTGGTTGCTTCTAGAGTGACCTATAACGACAGCAAAAGATTTCTTTTCCCTTTTATGGCTTTTTTGTAAAAGACTTTCCTTCTTTCACATTCGTCAACCGTGCGAAGAGTAAAAAATGTTACAACTGAAGACTTTAGCCATCAAATCAAGATCTAACGTACACCACGAAAAACAACAGTTGAAAGAAAAAGAAAGAACATGAAGGATAGATTTGCCCTCCTTCTGTTCAACAGAGGCTGCATTTCTTAATTCATATTCTACTCTGAAGGAGGGACATATTTGTATGCATAGGGTCTACATCAATACCATATCCACACGCCCCTCTTAGATTATCTGACTGATTGCAAGCTTGTTCAAACTCCCTTTCGTTCTCCAAATAGTCTATCCCCTTCATGGTTGAACGAGTCCACAGCTTACCCTTGACGGGTGAGGGATGCAAGATGCCGCCGACTCTAGCCGCAACGGGCACTTCTCCACAGGATCATCATCCTCTCTGCATATGTGTCCATTTCATAAAAAAATCAGTCCGCCGTCGTCCAGAATGTTCCACACGAGAGCAATCTTCAAGATCATCATAGAGATTAAATAGCTTTTTTGTTCAACAGACATAAGCTGGCAGGAAATCGTCAATACAGGCCCGTTTCTTGCACGAAAAAGGAAAAGGGTAACAAAATTCCGCATAATAGTGCAACAGAATCATGTCGCAGAGTTCACTGCCAAATAAGCACACAGTAGGACAGGCTATGGGACTACATGATAAACTCTGCCGGACAAGAGCCTTGCACTAGGAAGTGTAAATAAGGACATAACATTCTTACCACTTTACACCTCGAAATTCTTACACTACAGACCTCTTTTGTCAATCTTCGAGTTCCACAGGACATTGACTGATTCCAAATATCTGAGTCGAAGGTTTACCGCTTTCACTACAGCTTATCTCTTGATTGTTTCTGATTCATCGTGTCAATGTTTGTTTTACTCCCTGCTACAAAGTTGCAGGAGAGCATAATGTTTCCTTTTGCCCCACAGCTTTCCCCACTATTTTTGGGCTTTTGTAGACAAGTTCTAAACTCTGTGACTGTAAGGAACAACTGCCACGTAGAACAACGACAGCAACAGGAACAGCTGCAGGTGACGAATGACATGTAAAACGTAACATGCCCTATGGCAGTCAATTCTCATCTTGCTAAGGGATTAACAAGAGAGCAGTTTTTTTCTCAAGAGCCCGACTCTGCCTCGTAAGAAATATGGCTTCAAACTTTGTAACTTACTCAGTAAGAATACACTCATCCGCCACAAACGGACCTCCCTCCTCGATGAATTGGGCCTCCTGCAATGCACATACGACGCCGGAATGCGACGTCAACGAATGGACATCACAGGAGGAAAAAACCAAGGTAACTATGACATCGCAAGATTGAAGGAGAGGTCAGGATGAGTACGGGACAGGTTGGTATTGTAGTATTTCAAAAATTCATAAAATTGAAAAAGAAGAAGAATTGAAGTAGAAGAATTGCAGTCCTATCTTTCCCTTTACCTTCACAAAAAATCACACGGAGAAACAAAACTAGCAGTTTTCCTTTCTTTAGTTGACACGACACGCGATCGTCTTTCTTGGACACATTTTGTGCCACTGCGTAGCTTGTGAGCACGTGAACACCCAGAATGCCCAAACATCTCAACTGGCAACTCACACAGACCTATGCTAACACAGATGCCACGTCACTTGGCAGCAAACAAAACTTTAGTACCTCAGAAGCAAGTGCACCCTCTCCATCTTCACGACTATTTCCAAGAGGCCACTCCTCCCCTTCACTTTCAATCTCAGCCGCAGTAGCCCCATTGGAAGCGAAAGTCCAGTTGACTTCTCCGTCCCCCAAGTCCGCTTCTGCCCTCTGCAGCTGCTCTTGTTCAGACCGTGCGCCATACTTGAAAAGGCGACTTCCATCCTCCAGTTCTGTCAACACTCAGGTATGGAGGATACAGAAAATTAGCGCCCTCGGTATAACTGGCATATCGTTGCTTGAAATAAGGCAGGGGCTTCACCGCATAGCTTGCAATACAAAGGCCTGATTTTGAAGACGTGCATGGGGATCACTGAGCAATAGGCTACAATGCTGGAACAAAAACTCAAGGTCTGCACGCTCCTGTCTGATGTTGTTAACCAACCATGCCTCACACAGCTTCAGAGAAGTTCGATCTCTCCAGTGGGTGTACCATTGAGCCAAGCCGCATCCCCAAAATTCCATGATATACTACGATAATGTCTATTTTTTGTGGAGTCTCTATATTACGGCGTGTCAATCTTAACGTTTCCCGAAAACGAAGAAACTAGTACATATATTCCGCGAATAAGTTAAGGTGTAAAGGCGAAATGGAAAGTACAGTTTTCGAAGCAAATCACGAAATGTCAAAGATTGACACGCCCTATTGTGGGTATTTTGTGATTCGGATTTTGTGAGCAAACTCTCTCGTGCTTTCCATTCAAAACGAGGACACCCGCAGAAGAGGTGTACGCAACTCTTTCTCTTCCATTGCTCCTATTGTCCACCGCGACTCCGTCGCTCCTCTCTCTAAGCTTCTATGAATAAAAGGAACAGCTCAAATATTTCGCAAAACACATTCCAAGACGATATCTTTTGCACACCCGACCAAACCTTACGTCCAAGCCCATGCTCTCTAAATATTTTCTGTTCACGACTCGCAACGGCGACGCAGTAGTCAGCACAACAAGCTGACGACTACTATGAGACTCCACGCCCACAACTTTAAAACCAGGTAACCCCTGCCAAATGAATGCATGACCGCTGGAAAAACTCAATCAAGCGGCTTAAATATCTCCTTGCAAATCATGTCTACCTCCCCTCCAATGAGGACGATTGCTAAGTTCTTCCGTAGCCACCCCTACCTCTCATCCCTGTCCGTTTTCCCTTTCCAACAATCGTCAGCGATGGAATATACCTGATCCAAGCAGCAATGCTCCAAAGTCCTCTTGATAGCCAAAACTGCACTCTAATCTAACCAATGAAATCCCTAACGAAGAAACATCCCAGCTTCAATTTTACTCTTGGTCAGAGCAAGCCCTGCTGTAGACCATTTGCCTTCAATTTCATCCAGTCTGTCCGTCACTCACTGGATAGCTGAAAAAGTGCATTTTGGAGGAGTACGAGCAGCCACCATCCCCGCGCTTCATTGGAGGTGCTAACACTCAAAGCAGTCACTCACCTTCCACAGCTAGCAGCACACTTGCATGCGCACTCCCTGAAGAGAACACGACGTCTGCTGTCGACGCAAGCGGGCGTGCAAGCGGCCGTATTTGTTGCGCCTTTCTGTGTTCCAAAAACGAGGACTGCCGAATACATGTCCCTCGAAACCCTAACATCGAAGTTTGAGTCTCCGAAAAAAAAGCAGAATTCCCTCTGGACTTTCCCTCCACTCTGCACGGCAGCCATGGAGAGAGACGAGGATGGAACAAGGCACACGCCATGGGCGTCGCCACGACGGTGCCTGAAAGCGCACCACGCAAGTGAAATTCCTCGTGGTCTCAGTACTTCTAGACCCGTGTCCTCGTGCCCGCGACTGCTCCTGCAGACGCGGAGCTGCGAGGCTCCATGGCTCCCCTCGCCTAGGAGCGGTGCAAGGGGAGGCGCCTGCAGCCAGGCAGGCGGGCGGGCAGGCGGGCAGGCGGGCAGGCGGGCGGGGGGGGAGGGAGGGAGGGAGGGCGAGAGGGAGGCCGGGCAGCGCCGTACGGCGCAGTGCGCGGGGGCGAGCGCGTCGCGTTCTACGGAGGCGGCCCGCAGGGAGCGCCCCGCCCGGCCCTGCCCCAATGGCTGACTGACTGACTGACTGACTGACGGGCTGACGGGCTCTGGCTTGCCGCGGGAGGTCGAGGAGGAGAGAGACATGGGCATGGAATGCGGACATGGTGATGCGGCGCATGTGAGCATGTGACATGGCCACATGACATGGCTCGTGGAAACACGGCACAGGCATGAGGCGGGCGGGTCACCTCAGGCCTAGAGTCGGAGTTCCGCTCACAGCCGTTCTGACGTTCATAAGTCTCTTCTGACCAATCCAAATTTATTCTGTACCGTATTTTCTCTTTGTCTACGTACATTTGGTGGCATTGCTATCACTTTCACGTTCTTGGTGTGCCTACCATGTTACGGCTCGGGACCTTGGACTCACATTCCTGCACAACCTTGTCGGGCTTCCTATTCATGGTGTGGTCGATTAGTAGGGCATTCTGCGTCGAGATACAACAAGACATGCAGAAATCATGTGCCGGTTAAAACTGCACAAACATCAGAGACGACTAGTTTGTTCATCAAACCATCCATTTTGTGCCATAAAAACAGGCTACACATAGCTTCATTCAGAATACCATCCATTCATAGTGACGAACAAGATCATAAAATGAGCATTAGACCTACTTCCATTATTATTCATTCTAATACAACTTGGCATAGACTTGCGAGCTCCATTTCGTGATCATTTCGGACACCATTGACTGCTATACAATATAATGCTGCCCCAAAAAAATTACGGACGACTAATCCTGAAACCGTGGCTACCTCTATACACTACATGCAAGAACCTGCTCCCTGTACACTATACACAGACCCAGCTTTTGCTGGCAAACTATTCGGCCTCTTGCAGGTTCCTCGAACTCGACTACCTAACAGACAAAGGCCAAGGCCAGTCTAAGCATGCTAACCGCCCCTACTGCCAGCGATAGAGATGCCGCCGTAATCCCTATGAACTGGAAAACAAGACCCGCCCGCCCATCCCCACTTTTGCAATGGCATGTGGCTTCCATGGCGACCTGCGACTCTCCCACTGACTTCGACTTTGGGTAAGGATGGCTACCTAAGCCACTGATCTCATTATCAATGGCATGTTTTTCAAGTACTGGACAAAACTGTGCTCCAGTGAGAAAGCCTGGAAGCTGAAGGGCGCCTATTACCCTCCTTCGCAGGCTTTCAGCAGGCAGGTTGTCAGTTATTCGCGATGAACTTCTCTTTCCAGTTGATGCCATCCCTAGTGATTTTGGCGCAGACTGGGTCAGAGGATAAGCACACTCCTTTATTTCCCCCTCAGAAATTATTGACTCGTCTGCCTTAACAGCTGCTGCGGCTCCTGCAGAATCGGGTCGTGCAACCTCCAAAGAATTGACGGCTGTATCATTTATGCAAGAAAGGGACCGCTTTGGCTTCCACAAAGTCAAAATTCTTCCAATAATGCGAACCACAGGTCCTGCAGTCACTTGACCTACACCAATCAAAAGACAGCCCAAAAGACTCGAGTCGTCATAAAGTATACATTTGCGCTCTCTATGCTGTCGTCGTATGATGCAAAAAAGTTCTGCTCATAAGCCTTGGCCTACAACAGCAGCACGTACATAGAATGCGACAAAGATAACGGCATCATCAGAAGGGGTTAGAAGTCTACCTTTTGTGGGACTGCTCTTTCCTTGCTCATTTAATTCAGGACTAGTGCCGTCCATTAGCACCTGTCCTCCACGAGAATCCCTGAGGATGCTTAAGGCCTCCAATTGATGATCTACCTGAAACCAACATAAATGTCGACAGCACTGCTGTCTCAGAAAAATAATTACACAAGCGGGATTAATATATACCACAAAATGCGGCGTTTCTAAGTAAACACCTCACACTCCTCAACTTGACTCCAACCGCTGGGGAGAGAAGCCAGAGCAACAAAACCTGCACAGAAGTTATAAACTTAAGCAAAAGATCGGCATGAAACGATCACAAATATGGAGTCCCTTCGTCAAGTCAAACTGTGTGATTTAGGGATGTCCATTTCATATGTTGGTTCATCGTTATTAATGGACGGGATTGTGAAAGTGTTTAGTCGACGAATTTTTGGGACATCCTTGCTGCACAAAGCAGCTGCGAAGAGCGCCTTGGGGAGCCAAATGGCAGGTGTCAGGTTCTTCGCGAAAAAAGGCATCCAGCCTCCGCTGACCATCATCCACGTACCTCTCTGCTTACGTTCCGTTCTTTTAATTTTCCCGATTGAGCGTTGCTAGAACTGAAAACTTCAGCCCATCGAGCCTGAACCTCAATTGCTGGTTTCTTCTCATCCATGCTCTCCTCGCCACCTTCAAATCCATACAGGCTTGCCAAATTTCCTGTCAGCTGCCCTGTAACAGAACTATGGCGTTTCCACGGCTGCCGTGCCATCAAACACGTAAATTTGGATTCCTGCTCTCCATTGAACGACGAAAACGCCACATTGTCGTCATCTGGATTGACCCCTCCTGTGCTCACGTCAGTCGCTGCCTCAACTGAAGAGGCCCCTTGCATTCTGTCAATATTCAGCCCTGTTGATTCTTGCGAAGCACCCACAGCTTTGGGTCTGCGAATAGCCATTCTGATACGTCGGGGTGGAGCCTCAACAAAGACTGCCCTGTCTCCAACAGGACGAACTCCGCCAGCACGAGGTCGCACGCGAATCCGCGTATTCTCTAGCGTAGAACCCTCTGCCGCCACCTGCTCGACACTTTGAGACAGCAACTCAGGCTGGATAGATTTGGCTTGGAGAACCTTCCCTTCGTTAGGCCAGTTGTTGGTCACTCCTAAAACATGCCCTTCTGACTCAGAAAGCATGTCCGTCAACCAGGTGGTATCTGCAGCAGCACAGAGCATTTCAGCTTGTGCCCCCTCCAGTCCATCCTCAAAAACTTTAACATCTTGGCTGTCTGAGAGAAGCCAAGCATTCATCGCTGCAAGCCTGGCATCTCTAGAGTCATCCTCGACCTCCAAGGCTCCAAGTTGACCGAAACCATTGCAGTCGCCACCGACTCCATCCTCAACAAACGCGTCGGGGAAGCCGCAACCGTTTGCTGCAGTAGCAGGCGATGCTGTCATTGACAGATTGTAGGAAGCATCAATAGGATTCCAAAGAAAATCCTCTGCAGAACCCGAAATGTTTGAAATATTTGGCTGTATGCCGCCGGCAGCCGACATTCCAAAAAACCTCTGCAAATGCAAAGCCAGTAAGACATCAGATGAAAGCACGAACAACAACGAAGGGCTTTTTTACCCAGCATAAAAACAGGCTGCTGCAGACAGGCAACTTTACCTGGTCTTCCAATGCGCTGGACGAAAGCAGTGGCCCAGTATCAGCCATGCTGTGGGTAGATTCAGAAGTATACCCTTCGAACGCCAACAATCCATGAATTTTTGCAGGTGTCTTATATTCAAACAAATCTTCTCCTTCAGGAACTTCAAGAGTTGAGCTGTTCCAGTCAGCTGTCATCGGCGTCTCCCCAACAACGACTTCCCCACTCTCATCCTGATCTACCCCGCTGCCAGGGGACGCAGCGCCCGAATCACACACACTGGAGGCGCCCATCTTACCAACGACCACATTCGAAGTCCTTCTCTGACCGCCATGGAATTCCTCCTCTGTTGCCACAGAAGGCGACCCGCATTCCTCCTTGCTCTGGTCCTTAGACTGTCCTGAACCCTGTACGTTTAGCCCTGCCGCTGGACCAGTGTCCTTCGCTTCTCCTTTCTTGTTAAATATCCGGCACAAGACAAAGGAGTCCTGATCCCAACACCCACCACAAAACGAATCAGCAAAACGGAGAAGAATCTTGCATCCCCTGTCGACATAACAAATTGGTCACTGGTCCCGACGGCTATAGCAAAGAGAGCGGCAAGGAGCTTCATCTTGCAGTGTTGAAGAACATACTGCAACGCTCAATACTAGCCAGCAGTTGCTCCTTCCTAAAAGCATATCCAGCTAGAACTTTTAACAAAGTATTCACCTGTCCTGCCACTGTTTCCCCGTTCGAAGCCTCCAATCTGTATTCGTGCATTATCCAATCTGTCCGGATGCCCTTTGGAGCCCGGCCAATGTAAAACACCAGAGTCTTCTTCAGGCCTGCCAGAGGGCCCCTGGGCCGTGAATTCACCAGGCGGTCCTTACCTGCAGAGGTGTCAGATGTAAGAGTGAAAAAATATTCATCAAGAATGAGAAGGAAATGGAAAAGCGAGAAGATTGACTCGGTGAAAGGTGCGGGCGCTGCGAGACACTACCATGACAGGCAGACGAGAAGATATGTACTCAAGAAAGCTGTCACTGGTGAAGTTTGCAATACAAGAATATGCATGTAGCAGGAGGACAGGAGTAGAGGGAGTGAGCGGAGGAGAGTTAAAGCAAAAAGAGGAAGAGAAGAGGCAAGCGGAGCATGCGCAGAGAAGGACAAAACACTTACCGGTAGCTTTCCAATAGCCCTTCTCTGTAGCTCGGTTAGTTCGGCCACCATTCGGATATTTACGGTCACGTGGGCTGAAGAAGTACCACTCATTCTCAGTCAAAGACGATTTATCTGCAAAAGATGAATAGCATGCAATGAATAAATTGGAACAGAAATATGCAAAAAACGACAAGCTGTAAGGATACAAGCATGATCAAACTACTAATTCATGCTGGTACAGAATACAAGAAACGGCAATTTTACCTGATACATCCCAAGGTTCACATTTATAAAGGTCAACTTCCGGAATGACATTGCCCTCGAACTCTTGGTTGGTAACTTTGCTCTTCAGATAGTAAAACACCAGTTCCTCGTCTGTGGGATGAAAGCGGAACCCGGGCGGATAGGGCGCCATTCAAGTAGAAGTAACTATTTCCCACCAGCTGCTCTCGTGTTGAGCAGGAACGAGTATTGTCAATACGCCGCAAATGCCTCAGCAACCAATAGCCAGCTTCCGCGTACTGGAAAGTCACTTAGTTCAATAAAAGACCTGCAAGCACAAGTGCGCAGTTCCAATCAATGAAGGAAACATAGGCGGCACATGTTCAGCCCATCTATCCAGGGGAGAAAGAAAAGCATTCAATCGAATGGGATAGATATTTTCTGGCGCAATAGGCCAAAGACTCAGCACCTGCAGGAACTATGGAGACTGTACAAGAGACCCTACATTAGAGCAGTACGCGGTAGCTAAAGCAACGCCTCCTGACGACCATTCAAATTCCTCAACAATTTTAGCCGCAATCAAAAAGTCATGCTTAAAAGTCCATACGTCGCCCACTTGTCAATGCGTCTTCAAACTACCCGTTCCCCCTTCCGCTGCCCCTCCAAATCCGCGATATTCCCCTTCCCCTCCTGTTCTCCAGACGCGTGCTAGCTTCCATCCGCCATAGCTTCCGCCTGATCCTCCTGTTCTCCGTCCCTCTCTCCTGCCCGCCAGTGACGCCCGCGAAAGCTCCTCCCCCCCCTTATAGGCGGAGGCCCGCGGGCGTCCAAATGCGATTTATTCCACGAATCTGGCGCCAATCACCGTTCCTCCAAAATTCGCACTTTTAGAGTTCGATTTGGACCCCTCTAAATAAATGCGGTAAAAGGGGTACGGGCCGTTCTTGGAAGGTTCCTCCCGCGGCACGCGATTGGCTAGCGGCCGCGACGCCGTTTGACCACCGCCCTCCCCGCCGGGCGTGGCTTGGGGGCCACTCCACGCATCCCATTGGTCGGCTGACATGGCAAAATCTTTTCACACGCGGCGGGGCGGCGTGGCGCGTCCACGTCACGCCTTTGCGCATGTCTCGGATATCCCTGATTGGTAGAGGTGGCCTTGCGCGCCACGTGTCGTCTCGCGTGGCCTGCATGCTGTACGGAGCGCCGGTCCTGTTTGGCGTTCACACGGCGCCCGGGACCCAAACCGCGACCGAGCCTGCGGTGCCTGCTCGCGACTTTTTCGGTTCGGCGGGCGCTCAATTGCTCGGGCTGCGCTCCGCGTACAAATGCTTTGTTCTTTTTGGCCTTGGGTCCTTCGCGACCAGTTCCTCGTGGTTCCCCATGAAGGTTTTGGCCATGTACATTTGATGGCATCATCGCCATCGTGAGAACAATGCCATACCTTTTCATCTGTAAATTTTCCCCGTTGTTTTCATCTGTAAAGTTAAAACAAAAAGCAAAGAAAGGTATGGTTGTTGTACGTCTGAACAGTGCAGGGACGCCGTCACAACAATTTGAAGAAGCCTTTCGCTATTTAAAGAAAAAAATATATATTATTAATTTTTTTTTTTTTTTTTTTTTATCATTATTTTCGCCTGCACCATGAGGTCGTCAATCTCAGTGTCCTGATCGAAATTGAGATAGACTTTATTGAGCTCGTTGGCAGACAGTGGTTACTGCTTTTGCACTAGAACCCGGGGGTGACTTTCTGAGAAGCATGGCTTTGAGAAAGTAGCTACTGCACAATTGATAATTCCTTTGGCTTGCTCCTCCAACAGTAACACATACCCCTCATTGGAAGTTTTCCGCCAGTATAAGACACCCTTGGTCTACGTTCGTAATACAATTGCACGGGCTTCACTACAGCGCGTGTCACGGCGTTTATGGTGGTAAGGCCAGCCACTTGGAAGCTCCGCATGTGTCAAATCATGGCTTGCTTTCCAGATGCCTTCCCTAACACAGGCGTCACATTGCAAATATTCACATTGCTTAGAACCAAACCTCTCCTACATTAGACATGGCATTCTTTTTCTCCCACTACCTAAAGTGCAGCGCATGATTTCTCAAAAGATTGTTTGATTGCGAATGAAAGTCAAAGGCAAGTGGTAAAGCAAATTAAGGTTACAAAGGACGTTGTAAAGCATTCTTGTGAGGAGCCAGATCCATGTACAATTAACATCACGATAAGACTATAAACGCTCTTGCTGAGCAGAACTCCGCAGCTGCTGTCACTGCTTGGCCGAGCTGCAGGCCTTGCAGGCCTTCCGGCAGTACCCCGGAGTACCCTGCGAATCTTGAACCATGTACAGCGGATTCTTCTTGCACTCCCCAAGGGCGGCCCACTCCTCACACTGCGGGTGGGCATTGATGCATGAGGCGGGATCGATGGTTGCCTGTTCAAAAGAAGACACGTGAATCCATTTTGTAGCTGACCACTTCTCCCCCTCCAACACGGGGCAGCCGGAATGAAGAGACGACTGATCAGGATTCGCATCTGGATGGAGACTGAAGAAGAGCAGGGCGTCTCCTTTGGTCGGCTTCACTGCAATAGCCATCCTTCCCAGCTCAAACTTTAAGAGCGCGTGATGGAAAGGCCTTACACATCAAGCACAAACCTCTTCAAATGATGCAGAACGATGCAGACTGCTCTGCAATCAAACACCTAATGTCACGATCGGTTGAGGCTGTTGTAAGTTTCTAACACTACCAGAATTGGCCGGCTCTGGAGACTCATTGTGCTTGAAAAATCGTTTACACAATCAAATCAACTTTCCATGTCTAAGAGCCTGTTTCGTAATGATGAAACTCCATCAGAATGGAAGTAGGATCATACCAGCAATGCCTTGTTTTCCGCATGGAGACCAGGTGTCATCTTTGACCGTAGTATCGGGCTGTTCCAAAATCCCGATCAGAATACAAAAGCAATTTCTATAGATGAGCCTTGAAGGCTTGAGAAAAAGTGGCTACAAAGCTGCAAGCTGGATGGAAAATCAGCACACTGCCATACTCTGACTTTGAGTAGATAAATACCCAGCTCTTCCCACGTCTGACACCCACCTCTGATGAAGGAAAGACGGTTTCTCCTCCTTTGGTAACATCAGAGAGGTACATGAGGACGGTGGCTATTCGGTGGCCTCCCTGCTGTGTGTTCAGTTTGTCGTGAAAGTAATCAAAGTGCGCATCATATTTCTGCCCATGGTTGTATCTGAGAACTTGGATAGCCTCTCCATTCTCTGCAACGTACAGGAAGCATAATACAGTCAGCTGCGAAACAAATGTTGTCGACTAGAAAGCAAGCAAGCAAGAACCCGCTGCTTGAGTGCAGTCCTGCTACAGATTCTGCAGGTAAGTGATGACGAGATCTAGCAGGCTTTAACGCTGTGATAACTCTCGTCCACATCCGCGGTGGAGATAAGAACATCGCACATTCACGAAAGGTGCAGGAGAGATACCGAGAGATGGACACTAGACGCAAGCAAATCCTTCATGATTTCTGAAACATCCGCCAGCAAGAAAAAAGTGAACACCGACCCACCTTTTGGAATAAAAGTCCAGGCAGCGATGCGCTCTTCAATCCTCCTCACAATGTCATCCTGCACACGCAAGGCCACTTGATTTGATGACATATGATGGACAAATAAGAACATCACATTCTAAAATGCTACTTAGAGGTCATGATACCCCACTTCCTTACTACCACACTCTTAACATGAACCAGGGAGATTGAAAAGAACAAAATAAACACTTGAGTTCAGCCGCTTCACGTACCAAGGGCATAGAACACATGCAGTCCACCAGTTCAAGACATATCAAAAGTGAGGGCTGAGCCAAAAAATTATAAATCAGGAAAAGGAAATGCTATTTTGCGGGTGCTAAGTTAAAAGAGTTAAGTTAAAGCATGTAAGCTAAGTTAAGACATGTTGCAATGGATGATAACAATACATCGGCTGCTTACGATACGTTATAGTCTTGAAAATCTACGCCATATCCTGTCCGAGAAAGCTTAGTTACAAAACGAAAGCAGATCAAATGTGTAAAGGCTGCAGTTCTCACAGAACTTACTGAGCCAAGCTTGCTGCACTTCAACATCTGCCAAAGTACTGTAAGCAAATCATCTACATCATTATCTCAAATGCATCACAAATGTAAAGTTCAAACATGAACATGTGACAAAACGACATCTCAGATTTGCGTAAGTCAAAATAATTTAGCAAAGGTTAAGTGATTTCGCAATGCACGTGCAATAAGCGGCAGATCAAAGCCCGGGCAATACGGAAATGGAGTTGTGCGGATGTGAGACAGGTGAGAAAAAAGAGCGCAGAAACTGAGAACTGGAACTGAAGGTGGGCAATGGAGCCACCACTGACTCTTCCTAGCATCCAAAAGGACCAGCTAAAAACATGCATCCATGAATGAATACTCAGCTTAATAATACTATTAAGCTGAGTTCTTTCCTGATCTCAGCAAACTGACAAATAACCGACAAAGCAATTCAGAACAATGAATCGTAAAATGGATCTTGGTGAGAGGACGAGCTTTACGAACTGAGTATACCCAGTCAGCAGTCCTCATATTTTCCACCCTGAACAGTGCGTCCCCAAGAAATTCGCCCCGATTTTGCCGAAACTACCTTTTTGTACGGTAACAATGTGTTAGTCGTACTATTCGTACTAGCCGTACTTTACCAGTCGTACTAGCCGTACTAGACGTACTATCCTCCTCCTTGCTGTACTAGCCGTTACGGGCTTAAGCAAAACTAACCGAATCTTCCCGCACGTGAAGATCAGAAGATCACGCGCGCATCAGAGTGTTAAGAATGCCTCAAATTGCATGATTGCAACTGCTCTCCCTGCATTTTTGGAAGCTTAATTCCAATTCAAGCTCAAAGAAAACTGTGATCACGTGGCCTCTTAGAATACCTTCTTGACTTTGCGTATCATAGCTCTTGTGCATCACTTGCCATTATGCTTGACGTAACTGCCAGTGCATGCCACGCATGATTGCTGCAAGATGCTTGCCCATCCCAATGATGCTACTTATGTACGCTATATCAGATAATAGATCCTGAAAATGGGGCTTGAGCTGATGACAGCCATCTCACAAGTCTAACCCAAACTAACTTCATCATTGTTGCTATGAAAATAACAAGCCAACCGGCTATTCTCTCTAACTTAATGAGTCGGTGGACAGAAAGTATAGTGAGCTAGAGAGATCACACACGCCACACCTGCAACTATCGAGGTTTACCGACTACGTGATCATATAAGAGATTAATGTCCAAAGAAAATGTTGTGATCTGCAAAGATTTGATACCTTCCAACTTATGAACACTGAGACGATCAATTTTGGCCCACTCATTCGTGGCGGACAATAAGTTAGAGATGAAAGACTATTTAACCACTCCACTCCTAGCATTCCAAAAATGCAAGTAGGCCACAGCTGGTCCGGATGTGGATACGTCCTTGGGAAGGCTCGTCTGCCCTTTTGGATGAGAAATAGTGTCTCCGGAACAGAGCAATTACTGCAGGGTGCACTTGAAAGATACCTGGTATTTGGAAAGAAACATTCCAGCGCTCGTCCGAATTTCACTCAAAACACTCTTCCCGCTGTTATACTCTGCCACCGTTGACCTCTCCACTTTGTCCCTCGCCTGCTCGCAACCGCCGACGAGCCAGGCACACACAAGGACCACAAAGGGAATGCGCAAGTAAGCGGGAGAAGCCATCAGGAGCAGTGCATCACCTTCTTGACAATGAACATCCCCGTGCTTGTGCGGATATCACTGGCCAAAGCCTTCCCGGACACCGTGTCTGCAACCATTGACTTCTGCAACTTGGGCCGCGCCTGCCACAAGGCAGCGCAGGAAATGCCCAGAATCCCGAAAGGCACAAACAGAAGGGGGGGAGCTATGTTGGGACGGCTCTGTAACTCTAGCTTGCAAACCCTCAAAGTAAACTTTCTATACACCTGCTCAATTCCCAGAAAGACTTGGACTGAAAAACCAAAGCAAACGGCATAAAGACTCAGTGTGCGGCAACCTGACGAATGTTTTGCTTGCGTGAAGGAGAACACTTCCTTCACTATGTTCAACAGCACAAGGACTAGGCAGAACCTAATAGCCTAAAAATGCAATGCCAGTCGTAACTGCGACCCTAGCACCCCGCATGGCGACTTAATAAATTGAAGCAGGGTTCAATTGTTCCGTTTCATTTTCAAAAGTAGAGAATGTTTGAAAACTATTCTCCACACACCTGACCTTAGATCCAGTGATAAAAACATTTTCAGCTCAAAATCCTTGTGGAATTTGCCGAACTCACCAATTCAACTAGATGATCACATTCTTCACCGGAGAGAAACCCCTTGTACAAGAATGCCCTGAGAAAATGCAACTTCCAATCAGACGAATGAACTGCCTTGAAAAAATGCACTATGGGAAATTTCACATGCAGCTGCTGCACAATAGAAACAAGGTTACCTTGGCTTCCAAGACAACTGAGTCACCTTCGTTGGATCAATAATGATTGGATCAGGTCCCCTTAAAAGAGTCTTTCCTCCAGCATGGATCCCCCCCCCCGCTTCTCGGAAGCTGGCAGACCCAAAGCCCATCACTAACTGAATAAGAACCCCTTTGTTTAAACGAAGGTATGACATAGGAAACTGAAAGAACCTCAGCCATCAAAGGAGAAAAATAGGTCAAATGGTCAGGTTGTGGGTCCGGTGCTCCGCCTTTCCATAAGTCGAAACAACAAGGGCAAGAATGGCCGCGGAATTGCTCGGCTTTATCTACTACAGTTCTGTCTGTCGGTGCACTTTGACGCGTACAAGAAATTCACACCGCATTCCTCGGCACCGTGATATAACCTAAAACAGTTCCTATTGGAATCTCTAATCACTGCAAAAGCGGCAAATTACCCCGAGAGACCCCGTATTTTCGAGTCGTAAAAAAAATGCATAGCCATTATTCATCCATTTTTCACACCAAAAGACGATGCTGAGAACCTGCAACAGCCTACTCCCATCTCTCCACGCTGCAAGGCAGCAGAAGCAGACAGCAAGCTTACTCATCCCCCAGCCAGCCCGGTAGAGAGTCCTGCTCCCATGCGTTTCCTCCAACTCCTGCGAAAATAAGGAGAACGGCAGCCCCCCATAGCCGCACCGCCATGCTGCGCATCAGCGAGGGTGTAACAAAGAAACTGAAAAAGACCCTTTTCCTCCTCCTCCCCTATCCGCTTCTGCGCTGCCCTGCACAGCCTCGTCCTTCCTGAGGGAAAGTCTCCATTTCGAGCCCTGTTTCAAGCGGAAGGCAATTAGGAGCTGTCACGTGTGTGAACTTGCCGCGTGGCAAGCTGCGATTGGTCCATCCTGCCAGCGTCCTCCATTTTTTTCCGGAACTCACAGGTCACAGCTCCATGTGCCAAAATCGGCAGTGGTCTGCCGATACTGCACAGCTATTAACGGCATTTAAGGGATATCCCTTATTTTTATATGATGCCTGCCCACGGGCATGGGCATGGGCCATGGGTCCACCATGCATGATGGCATTGGATGTAGGTCCGCTCGAGTCCATGCATGCCATGAGCGAGCATGGTGGTCGCGGGCGGCCCGCGGGCCGTTGTTGGCGGCGGACAAGATGGACTACAGCGCGCCGAGGCCATGGCTGTGGAGTTGCTGCCGCCGTGGCGCCTCTTCAACCTGCTGCAGGAACATCTGCAGTCAGACGCTCTCCTTCTGCTGGACACGCGGCCTCGCGCCGTATATTCCCGCGGCCATGTCCGGCGAGCCTCCTGCGTCTCTCGCACGCCAGGTGGCAGGACACTACAGGAGCTGGCGGGGCCTGGACCGCCTCTCTGGACTTCGAACTGCTGGTGGGATCACCACGTGCTCCTTATAGTGCCTGCGAATGTAGAAGCGGCTCTGAAGCGAAAAGAGAGAGAGCGAGAGGGTGAAAAGAGGAGAGGTGAAGATGGCAGAAAGGTGGGGAGCAAGTGGGAAGTGGAGGGGAAAGAGGAGCAGGCGGAGCAGGAACGCAGAAGCTCCAAAAGGAAGAAGGTGGAAGGCGAAGTAGAGGAGGACCCCGTGCTTTCGTTCCTTTTGACAGAGGGATTAGCTCGCTCTATCAAAGTTCTTGTGGCAGAAGGTATGGATCCACAATTTAGCGTGCTTAACTTGGATTTTCTGCTTAGGTACAGATGGTCGCTGTTTTATGCAATGTTCCTATGATGGCCTTTGCAGAATTTCTTTTGGCCTTGTCGTATTGCTCGCATTTACGGCCTTGATAACTTTGTTAGGAGAACTTGCTCGAAATAAGAAGGTTCCACAAAACAAAGAAAAGGTGAGGAAATATAGTCATGTAGTTTATCCGCCCTGATTTGCTAAATTTGACCTTTTCAACTGTTCTTTTGTAGGATAGGCATTTTGAAGGTTCATATATCATCCATCGTGCAAACGTTTGAGAGTGTGAATTGTAAAATGTCGAAATAGCTCATGGGCCAAACTATGTGCAGTGTAGGACCTAATTTTTCGGAAGTCACTGGACTTTGCTGCATGTCTAGCCTTATGAATCTGCAGCCTATAAAGACAGCCCCAAAGAAGTCATGTGAGTTTACTAATATCGATAACTGAAGTGTGGAGATCCCCGCTAATTGGTGTTGTCAGTGCAGCCTGAACAGTGAATGCAGTTCTAATTGAAGTTGCTGCATGCCCTTACCCTTCCCATTGAATGCTGTTCTCAACTACGTTCAAGTTTCCAAGTTATTTAATCGTGTCTATCGAATTGACCCTCGAAATGCTCTTGACGACTCTCTTAAATAGTACTGTGGATGTCAGAGGGCGCAAAATGTGGTTCTGATCCCGCCCGAAAGCCGCCTTTGCCACTCAGCTTTCGCCTGATGGATGTAGACAACCTTATTTCGTGTCCTTGGAGATGATGGAGCGAATAGTCCTTCCTCCCTCAGGCAATTCCTCACAACGGCATCCAACAGGAGTGTTCTTGCTGCTGGTGCACTCTGCAGGGGAGGATGACTCGAAAAGTGGCTATGGAGCCTTTGCGGAAGCCTACCCCACTCTCGTAACGCGTCATACCAAGGGTGCGCCCATCCCGCGCTATCCAGCTGAGGCAAGCACAGAGCTTCAGCCATGACAGAATTGGGAGCAGGTCAGATGCCTGTAAACGTCGTCAGTCTAAACGCTGAAATGAATCTTCTCCGGTAGAATCTCCTCTCCTGCTTTATGTCCCTTCCATGAGGGAAACCGAAGCAAATCGAGACTTCCTTCTGTATGCGCAACTGAGTAGCGGTACATAAAGTGGAGTTGGAGAAATAGCGTGGCATACAAATCTTTTTCATAATGATCTCTGTAATCCAAACCTTTCAATAAGTTTGTCGTTCTCTTTCAGATTCCACACCTTTATCCTTCATCTTAATTGGTCTGCACCAAAAAAGGCCCTGAGCCAAAGTAGGATTCGTTCAAGCTAGCCCTTAAGTATGACAGGCGATGACAATGCTTTAGGCTTAGTCATCTATGAATGCCGACAATTGCTTGCTGTTTTTGAGACCTTTTAGCACAAATGTTCTTTATTTGGGAACTTAGGTGAGATTTGCAGGTGGTACCGGGACTGCTTTATTTGGGAGATTTGGAGCATGCTAAAGCGGAAAGTAGGCTGGAGGACTTGGGAGTGACACACATCATCACTGTAACCACCGAAGCCTTCACAGACGAGGTGCAGCGCTTCACTCGGCTCTTCTGCAGCTTGAACGGTAAGCTCAAAGAAGCATTAGCACTGTGAAAACTTGGAAGTGGTGAATAAGCAGCTTGAGTTTTGTCAAGCATCTGGAGTATAATGAATGTGGAACTGCTCGTTTTCAGACGTCCGTTTTGCAGCAGGACAGCAGAATATGTGTTATTTGGTGACTAGAATATGCGGAACGTGAAGTGTTACAGTTTTTTTGGATTATGAGCGAAGTTTGATTCAATGAATAGATTTCGGCTTTACTTAGAGTTTGGCGAAAATCTCAAAGATTTCATGTATGGTTCACTCCTATGCAAAGAGACGGATGAATCCTCTCGCAAATCTCTATAGGAGGATCCCAGTAGCTACTGCATGTTCACTTTGCCCGGGTCTTCAGGGTTCATTTGACATTTCAATTTCACACCAATCCAATCTGCCTGTATAAGCGGAGGTGTTCCCTCATGTAAGATTGTATTACTATCTGTGTCGTGGCCGCAGATGAGATTGAAGCTGACATAATGCAGTACTTTGAGTCCAGTTACAACTTCATTATGGCTGCGAAAGAGAAGGGGGGAGCAGTCCTGCTGCACTGTGGGGCAGGAGCCAGTCGCTCAGCCACCCTGTGTGCTGCGTTTCTTATGAAACAACGCAGGTGGAGTGCGGATCGCGCTGTGAGGTAAGCGAGGCAGTGTTTGTGCCCATGGCGCCATACTTGAAAGGCTCAGCGTGAGGAAATAGACAATTGAGGGAGATTCCTCCTATTCCAAGCTTCCACCTCATTCGCGCATTTTTTAACTGTATGGGTTGCTAATTGGTGCAGCTTTTTGAAGGAGCAACGCAGCAAAGTTCAGCCAAACCCCGGCTTCCTTAAAGCCCTCAAGGCATTTGAGAAGGAGATTTTAGGAAAGGAGGCTTCCATAGACGAAGAGCGGGAGGGAGGGCATGGTAGCAGTGGAAGGGGTGGAGCTGTTGAAGCGCAGCAGTCGAGGAGGGAGAGGAAGGAGCGAGCACGAGAAAGAACAGGCCGCATTGTTCAAGGAGAAAATGGGGACAGCATCCGCCTGCAGGTCTATAAGGTGTGCAAACTCCTCTATCGCTTCAAATGCGTGGCAGGGATTGCCGCACTGATCGAATGCAGAGCTTTCTCAGCGAGCTTTTCTGGTGCTTATTTCTGGCTACAATTGGTTCTGTCTGCGGGTGATGGTCCAGGATCAAACTGCCGTTGGAGAGATATTAATAGAAGGAAAAGAGACTCACGTGATTGGCCGCCTGCCTTCCTGCGACGTTGTTCTAGATCATGCATCGGTCTCCCGCCAGGTCTGAGTTTCGTACTAATGAAATATGCAGATACTTTGATTCGCTCTTAATCATTACGTGTATGCAATGCTGGCCTCACCGGGGTCATCACTCAACCGTATGGTCAATTTTTCCTGATGCCTTGGGCTGTTTCTGACTCCGACTCCATGCAGCATGCCAAGGTTTCCCATGACGGCGGCACAAACCCCACATTGGAGGATCTGGGGGCGGTGCATGGGACCTTTGTGGATGATCGCCGGCTGAAGTCGAAGGAAGTCTGCCAGCTTCAAGAGGGCGCCAAGCTTCGGTTTGGAGCCAGCACAAGGGAGTACGTGCTCCGCGGAGTGAAGTCCGCGGACAGTAGATGGGAGGGGGAAGCCGACTTTTGATGGCAAGAATATGAGTGAGGGGTGTGGCAATAGATGGCATCTCGAGGTTCGCTGGTCGTAGGAATCTTCGGTTAGTGTACTTTCAATAGGGTGAAGCACTTCGTGTTCTGTGGTTGGATCTATCCTCTTGCTAAGCAAGATTTTTTTTTTTTTTTTGCCTTACAAAAGGAAAAACTTTGGAACTCTGGCGGCTATTTTGCAAAAGGAAAAAAGAAACAAATGTTCAGAATGAAACAAGATTGCGATATTCCTCGCCGTAACAAAAAATCATCATTGACCATTTATGTTCCCAGCAGAAAAATTAACTTGCTTCGGCGAAAGTATCTAAGGAAAAGAAGGAAAATCCGTCGCTTGACTGTCGACATTTTCTTGTGTGAAACAGATGGTGTGAATTGGTATTCATTTGTGTGAAAACAGACATTTTGAAAGGTATTGTGCCGATCCTACGGGAGAACCGTAAAGCTATAACCCATACACACTTTCTGTAATTTTAATTTGTTTCAATTAGGCCGAATGAATCTGAACATTGCGGGTTAGGGATTAGAATGCTTGCTCGAACATTTGGAACATTCCAGTCGAACATTTGAAATTTTGTTTGGTATTTTCAAAACGTTCATGGTGTTTTTTTCTTGCTTTCCTTTCCTTTCGTTAATAGAAGTGTTGCCCTGGTAATTGAAAAAATGTGAAAGTGGGAATATTGCGACGGCCGTAACGCTTTCGAATGTTGCTATGACATGATGAGAGGAGGCGGCTTTCGTCGCCGCATACATCCATACATTTTCCTTCCCCGCCATTGTTCCTCCTGTTCCTGGCTGCAGACATTGGTGCAGACCATCAAGGTCACAAACCTAAAATTAGCGCGTCTGGCGTCCTTGGCATTCCTCACAAAGGAGAACCCTAGCCCTACAACCCTATTCCGCATATCCTCGCACTCACTTCCAGCCAAGAGCAGAAAGCAAACACAAACTCTAACTTTAAACGCTAAACGCTGAACCTAAGCGAGAAACACCTCCTTGCATCCCACATAAAGTGTAAGGTGAAGGGTTAGAGCTCCTAGGGTTTCCAATTTATTTTTGAGGGTTTCCAATTTTTCTGTGTCAAAATAGGGTCTATGCGATGTCCAAACCTGTACGAACGGCCCGCCGGCCAGTTCCGCCTGCTACAGGCCGCGCGCTACAGTGCGGCCGTACGGCCAGCCAGCCGGCTAGCCGGCTCTGACCACCGCCGCCGCCGCCGCCGCGCCTGCTCTCGCCCAGCCGCCTCGACCGTACTGTACTCATTCTGCATTCAGTCTGGGAAGCGGTGCGCTTGGTACTAGTTCCGACGTGCGACGGTTTCGTACAATGTCGCCGTACGGCCCCGCCCCGCTCCAATCATACACGGCCACTTGGGCGGCGCATTCACTCGCCCGCGCGCGGTCCCTCCGCGCAATGATCGGCCGCGACAAGCGCGAGCCGACATTCGTACGCGCGGCAGTTGGGTGGGCCGCCCAGCCGGCCGGTTCAGGCGGTTCGCCGGCGGCGGCAGGCGGCCAACGGCCGGTCGGCGTGTCGGCACGGGGGGAGCGGAATTCGCGGTGATGACGGGGCAGCAGAATCGGCTCGAGCGGGTGCCGACGGAGGTTGGCCGCGCGCGGACCGACAGGCGCCTGACGCCTCCCGGCGACAAACGAACCGACTATTTGTCGATGGGAGGATGCCAAAATCTGTTGTCGTATCCGAGTGGGGTGCCCTGGGATGCGCGCTCGTTGACACGTAGAAAAGACATCCAAGATCTTTTAGAGACCGCGTGACGAACCCGAATATCCACTAAATAGTTTTCTTCTGCCCGTCCTCCGCCCCCAGCCGTTACCCGGCGCGCGGCTCAAGCGACTCGGGCGGCACGCGCTAAACCAAGTGCCGTGCCCGCCCGCCCGCCCGCCCGCCCGCCCGCCCGCCCGCGGGTCAAGCGCGGCCGCGCGCAATGAATGAAGCGCGAGCGCGCCCGCTGGCCTGCGCGGCCCAGTAATGAGCCGCCCTGCCAGCTGGCATTCCGCGTGCGCCGACTTCATCAGCCACTTGTCGCATACGCAAAAACGACACTCAAACATGATGACCCGGGCCGAGCACGCCCGGGCCACCCGTACGGCCAACCGCCCGCCGCTCGTGTCCGTACGCTCGCCGCGGTAACGACGCTCCGGCCCCTTAATGTCCCCGCCCGCCCGCCCGCGCCCGAACCGCGCCTCGCCGAACGCGACCCCGCGCGTGCGAGACGCGCCGCCCACTGGCGGCGCGGGGCCCGCGAGCACGTTGAGCAGCCGTCCGCCCGTACGGCGCCCGTCCGTACGCTCCCTCGGCGGGGCGGGACGGCGCGGCTCTCAAATGCCCCCCCTCCCTCCCCCGCGCGGTTTGCCCCCTCTCCCTCTCTCCTCTCGCTCCCTTCCGGCCGGCCGGCCGGCCGCCGCCATGCAGCAGCACGCAGAGGGGGCTATGGAATCCCCCCTTTCACACGCCTCCTCCGAAGGGACCTTCCACCACGCCCCCATGCTTCCCCCGCCCGCCAGCATCCCTCCCCGCTTGCAGGAGCTCCTGCACAGAAAGGGCCCTTATTCTACACTAGATAAGCACGCACGCCCTACGAAGCTGCATCCCGCCCTGAAGCGTCAGCTCACAAACGCCCCAGATTTTATTGCAGATTATGAAGAGCAGTATATGGGCCGGGAATCTCCGCTTTCAAGACTGAGCACCGGGAGTCGCTCCGTCTCCTTCAAAGAGCGAAACGGGGAACTCGCCCAGCGCCCGTACGCGCAGAACAACGCCATGGCTCCCGAAGCCTCGCGATCGGGCTCGTCTGCGATGCTTAAATCTGCTCTAAAGAAGCCAGGAGGAAGCGCTACAGGACCTCGGGGAAAGCCAGTGGAGAAGCAGGTCACTCCGAGACGGGAGCAGGGTCCAGTGTATGCGATCCCTAATGATAGCGCCATGGAGAGAGGGAGAAACGGGTGGTCATGGGGAGAGAGTCATAATCCTCCTGAGAACGGCTATGCGCGAAGCCCTCCGATATACCGTGACGAGTATCGGGCCCCTTCCCTGGCACATCACCAGAAGCAGCAGCAGCAGCAGCAGCAGCAGCAGCAGCAGCAGCAGCAGCAGCAGCAGCAGCAGCAGCAGCAGCAGCAGCAGCAGCAGCAGCAGCAGCGGCCTCGGCCCGATGTCCGTCGTAGGAGCTCATTTGAGTCTCACGAGGGTTATTATGCCGGCCAGAATGTATATTGGGAGGAAGCCCAGGATGTCGTCTATGAGCGCCGCACGGCATCAAACTCCGGGACGCCCCGGGAATGGCAGCAAGGGGGAGGGCGGAGAGGCCATGGCCAGATCGTCTCCCATTATGATGGAAATGAATACATAGCGGAAGTCGTCCAATCAACCCCTTCATCTTGGGAGCCTCCAGCTCCTATTCACCCTTCAGAGCCTCCTTTGGACGCTGCTATGGCGGGCTCTGTGGTACACCGACATGTCGCATCGTACGACTGGGAGGGAGGCTCCTTGCCCATCTCTCCCGCGCACTCCTCCCACAGCGCTATGGCTCTCCCACTCTCCCGCACCGAGACTTTCAATGATAACTCCATCCCAGGAGGGAGGTTTCTGAGCCCGCCTCTCTCTCCCGCATATGCTCCGCACCTTCAGCGCTCGAATACTCTGGATGGGCCAGTTTTAGTTTCAGGAGCTTCCTCCCCTTCAGGACAGCGACTGCGGCAGAGCAGTCACCTCCCTCCGCGAGCTTCTCCTGCCAATTCTTCAGGGAGCTACGATGCGGTCCATTCTCGGAAAGCTTCGCAGGAGAAGATGAAGGCAGCGGAGGCGCCTCCAACGAGTCGGATATGGCGGCAGTCTTCGTTGCCGGAGGACATGAAGGTGCCAACCGCGGCATTGTACCCCCAAGAACGGCAGAAATCCGAGGTGAGTTGCACAGGTGTTTGTAGTGCTCTTAGTTCTTCGACTCCATATCTGTTCCTACTTTCAGACGGTTCCACTTCTGGGTGCATCTCGTCTCTCCCTCTCTCTCGCTCGCTCTCTCGCTTCCGCTGCCCCTTCCCTTCCCCCTTTCCCACTCCACACCCCTTCTCTCTTTCTCTCTCACTTCCGCTAATTGCTCGCTCTTTCAGACAAACGATCGCTCCTCGTCAATGCCGCGACAACGGCCTTTACCCTCCGGGACGGCCGAGCCTCTCTGGGCGACTGGACAAGGAGAGAGAGCTGCAGCGGCCTCACGGAAGGATGAGGACACGGCCTTGGAAAGGAGCTCTAATTCAGCGCTATTGTTCAGAGGGGGTGACAACGGGGCTGGGAGAGAGCCCTACAGAGAGCAGTACCGACAAGGGGGGCCTTCAGGAGAAGGGCGTGCGGGGGGGTCGCAGCGGTTAAGGGTTCCTGCTTACCCTCCTCATCCTTTTCGGGGGGAAGAGGGGTGGCGGCAGCGGGAAGGGGGAGAGTACTGGGAGGAGAGTAGGGAACTGTATAGCGATGCCGGAACCTTCCAGACGCAAGATTCTGGTGTGAGCTTGGCGTCAACTGGGAGTGGTCCAGAGTTGGAGATCGGCAATCCCACTTCCGTTGAACAGGGTCAGCCGCCAATAGGAGCAATGGCATCAGAAACTAGTTTTCGGCGAGTCAATTCACAGCCGAACAGTGGTGGAAATATGCACAAAACGCTTAATCCTATCAATACGGGTTCAGTAAGGTCTTACTCGGCTTCCTATGTAGCTCCGGCAACGCCATGGGAGGCAGAGTTTGAGAAGCAGCTGAGCTTCGCTATTAGGGAGCATGAAAGGATGACTACGAGCGGACCGGGCATTCCTCCCGCCTCTCCTCACCAGCAGGCTCAGCATTTAGCAACAGGAAAAGAGGAAATCGAGCCACCTTACGCTTTCATGGAACAAGCAGCCGTTTCGTTGGGGGACGGAGCCCTGAAGACGAGGAAAGGTTCCATAACGAGTCAAAGCTCAAACTCGAGGAATAGCTCATTTGAAGGTTTGGAAGCGTTCACGGAAACTCCGTCATATCAAGACGGACATCGAAGGAGTTCGTTAGATATGAGCCAACTGAGGGAGGCGGAGATGCATGTCGCTGGAGTGATGAGGAATGGGAGCGGAATTCCGCGACGGAACGTTGGTGGTAGTGAAGTCAGAAATGGCCAGCAACCCAGTCTCCAGCCGCTGTTCGGGAGGTCCATCACTATCTCGCATGCGCCCTCATACGGTTTGCCCTATCATCAGGCTCGACCTGCGGGGAGTTTGTCTGCTTCGGGAGTTTCACAGGCGGTTCAGGTGAGAGTGCATGATGACCTGCTGCTTTCCCTCCTCGTCGTTTTCTTTTCTTTCACTTTGTTCGAGAGACGTTTTAAGAAAAATACAGGGAAAGGAGGGTTTATGAGAGTGGAGGCTGGAGATAACGGCGAGAGGATGTGTAGAAAAGTCTGAAGGCAAGGCCAATGTCTGCTTGGTCATTTAGCTCACGGTGACCATTTTTTTAGTGTTTTTAGATCGGCTCACCCTAAAAGCCTAAGGAGCGGTATGTAGGAATCTAAAGCATTTTATGTGCTTCCTCCGTACCCTTCCTTCATTTCACGCATCGCACCTTACCCATCCTTCCCCTGGTCAGCGCCATGGCTTTTAGAAGCCTGCGGCAGATTTAGCCCCTTCCAGGGGAGAGATATCATCCGTCACGCATGTCACGTTGCGTCGCGTCACGTAGCGTTACGTAGCGTCACGTCACGTCACATCGCGTCACGTCGCAGACGCAGCGCCGAATCCTGCGCGCTTTCGTCCTGTCGAGGCTCTGGAGGTGTGACAAGTGTCACACCACGTCCGCGTACCCGCCCGGACGGACGGTCAGACTGGCGGGGAGGGACGGGGCCTCCCTCGCTCCGTCAGGAGAACAGGCGGAGAAGAAGGGGGGAGAAAATGCACGGACTAAAACAACATGTAGGATCTCGTCATTGTACGATTGTGTTCTACAGTAAGTACTGTAGTGGAATCGAAGTAGAAAATAGGGCTTCCGAAGCACATCCCGAATCGAAATGTCAAAAAATCACACGTCCTACTTGCTATGGAAAGTGGGTTCGGCCGAAGTGGTGGTGTGTCGGGAGTGAAGGGATGTGATGGGGGAGGTGGAATTGAGGGCACGGCATGACGGTGTAGGCTGACAATCCGCCATGGGGGATTGCGTGGCTGCAGTGTCTGTGGTGCCTGGCGGTGCTTGCTGTTCCAACGGACTTGGAGCAGAACCAGGGAGGAACGCAGAAGTTACGATGCGGGAGGTGTCTCAAGGTGTCAATGTACCATTTCACGGGGGAAGAGGAGTCCCCGACTTACTTTCATCACGACGATGGGAGAGGCAGCAGAGAGTCGCTGCAAAGCGAGAGCTCGACGGGGTCGGTGGTCATCCGGGAGCTCAGGCGGGGAGAGTCTCCCCTCGGCAGAGACCTGCAGCAGGCTCTTCAAGCTAAGAACGAGGAGAGCCAGCTCTCACCTAAAGGCATGCAGGAGAGGGCGCAAGGGAGTTTAAACGGAGGGAAAAATGTGGTGTGGAAGGGAGTAATGAATGTGGAAACGCGTACTGTGCATTCGCGACAGCAGATTGGAGAAGGAGCAAGTGCTCTGTCTTCTCCGACCAAAGCAGAGCTTTCTGATGATGCCCCCGTTAAAACTGCACAAGAGCAGCCACGTGTGAAGGAGGACCCGCCCAAGGCAGCGAAGAACCTCCCGGCACGCGCTGCTCAAGCCTTTTCCCGGTGGGCCACAAAGCTGGGAGGACACTCCAGCAGCGCAGCAGTGCACGCAGAGACAAGTCCTCCACACAAGCAGAACGACTCAAAAGCATTGCAGCAGGCATCTCCGGAGAATGACAAGAAAAGCCAAGATGGAGATCTGCAATGTGGCAAAAGGGGTCCTGTGAGGGTTAACGGTCATGCTATCTCTGAGAAGGTGGTGGAGAAGGCAGAGAAGAAGGCTGGGCCCATTCAACCTGGCGACTATTGGTGAGTATTTTTAAACACTTTATACCGGGAAGCACGGAAACTTGGATGCCATTGGCTGCAGGCGTTCTTTGAGGGGCAATGTATGGTTGTCATCGGCATGGAAGCATCAGAAGAATGGAACAGTGATAGTTATTTCAAGGAATCCCCCTGCATGCATATTTCAGGAGTCTGCTGTGAATGAAGGTTTTAATTCTACGAGTAAACAGTCTATTGACAAACTCTGATCGCAAGAAGGGGCAACTAATTCTTGAATAGGAAATGGATCAACTGTCTCTTGGAAGGTTATGCATGGCGGAAGAAGTAAAAAGGAGGGGCCGTGTTGCAGGTATGATCCGCGTGCCGGCTTCTGGGGAGTGACGGGCGGCCCCTGCCTTGGGATTATTCCGGTGAGGATTAGTCCACACTGCATTGAAGCAGCATAACTGCAGGTCATGGATGGCAATCAGCAAAAATGGACGGTGTTGCTGCTGGTTCCTCGCATGCCTGATAACTGAGTTTTTCAGACAAGTGCTAGAGTGCAGAAAAAAACTCTCAAGCGTGCGCCATTGTCGTGGTCTTTGTTGTGCCAATTCTGGAGGAATTTCCAGTAAAGGAGAGCCCGCAGAAGAAATAGCTACAGGGTTGGGTTAATGAGTTAGGAGCGTGATTTATTTCCTCACTGTCAGTAGACCGCTGGCCGGTTTGACCAGCACATTCTCAAGCAAATGATGATCCTGCTCCTAGAGATGTTTCTAGAAACCAGAGCCACTACCAAAGTTGTTCTTTCAGCCTGACTGTTCTTTGCTCGTCACTTTCTGGCCGTGCAGGGGAAAATATCAGAGCTGGACTTTCCTATGCCTGAGAAATGTGCTGGCGGTGACACCAAAGTTTGGGTGAATGGCCGCGAGCTGCACCAGAAGGACCTCGCAGTTCTCATGCAGCGTGGGCTGAAAATGATTCCCGGCAATTCCTACCTGCTGGATGCAGCTGGGCAGGTTATCGATGAGCGGTCAAAAAGGCAAATACAGGACCTGGGCAAGCTGCAGCCCTCGTAAGTGGCACCTTTTATTTGCCAAAGGCCTTAGTGCAGAGCCTGCTTTCAAGATGCAAAGGGATGCGTTCCGTAGGGTTTGGAAGAAGGGCCCTGACAGCTAGGTCACTAGAATGCCTTCTGAAGTTGGTTATCAACCTAGCTCGAATATGTCTGAACCATCATGTAAAAACGCTCTGTTTTTTGGATGTGAGAGATGATCAAAGGCGAGTTTGAATATGTGCAGGCTGGAGAGACGGGGCAGAGGATCCGGCATGCGCATGCCTAAGAAGGGCAGCAAGGACGAGGAAAGTTCGAACCGGGGCAGCAGCTCTCTTGACAGCTCGCATTTGGTGACGGTCGGATGATGCGGCGTCCGAAACACCTGCGGCGGCAGGACGACTATTAGGGTTCGCTCCGGTTAGGGTTTAGGGTCAGGGCGGGGCCGCGCTGAACCCCGCCCGCGAGGTTCGCATTGGACTGAGGCGGGCAGCGCGGCTCCAAGGGCTTTGCAGCACCGGGCCGAGCTAGAGGACAGGAAGGAGCACGCATCGAATTAGGGTTGCTTTGGACACGGGCAACATAGGGTAAACAATTGGCTTTCTTTATAGGCATTTTTAAAAGCTTAGGATCAGCGATATCAAAGCAATGCAGTATAAGGCATTCGTGCCAGAATTCTTGCAATGCTCCGTGCATACTCCATACGGTGTGCTGCTATTTATTGCTTGACAGCAGTTGTACTTGTGCAATACCCATCGAAAGGCAGCTCTAGGATTTGGTCAGGTAGGCAGCGGAATTTAAGTAAAGCAGTATGAGTGCATTCTTGTATTTTTTTTTTTTTTTTTTTAAATATGAACGTCAGGCTGGTGCCGCTTTTCGTAACGAGTTTTATCACTTGAACTCCGTAAAAATATTTTATTTTAGGGTCCCAATGGCCTTATGACTACCCTGCCCACTCTAGCGTCCGGCTCGCCCAATTTGCCGAACATCCAAGGCTTGGGGTCGCCAGGATTTGGGATTGGCATGATGGGGCATGCTTTCAGGTCCCCTTGCAGGGATGATGGGAGGCATCATGTCTGGTGGGACCGGCGAGCTTTGGTGAGGTTTGCCGAGACTATCGCGCCCTGCCTTCGGATCCATCCATCGACAAGGAAGGCGGATGATGGCCGCGCACCGCTGTGCCATGCCATGCCCATGCCAGCCCATGCCCTGGCCATGCCATGCCATGCTGCAGCCCCCCGCCCGCTCCGTCCGGCGGCCTTCCCATCATCCTTCTTGGGAAAAAAAAAAAAAAAAGAAGGGGCTGCAAGTCAATTGATACTTTTTTGCTGCCCAAAAGTCACGCGCTACATGTCACGTAGTTTTACGGCCGTGAAACGTGCCCGTCCGTCCTGCCTGCGTCCGCCGTGGCGCGCCCGTGGCGAGGCATTCGACGTGGCGCTCGCGTGTACACGTCCGTACACGCCCGTACGTCCACCGTGGCGGCGCCCGCGGCATCAAGCTGAGGGACTGGCTAGCTCGTTTTCAAATCTGCCTTCCGGCCTGCCTGCTTGCGGCGGGGAGCCCTCTGGCAGGGCGGGAGAGGGAGAGGGAGAGAAGGCGCGACGAGCGGAGGGAGCTGCACGCGCACTGCCCTCCGCCCATCGCGTGGTTGTGCAAGCAGGCAGGAGAAGGATAGAGAAGAAGAATATCGAGTCAACCAGCGCTCCTTCTGGCAGAAGCAGAGAAGCTGTCACGCACCTGGACGCTGTTCCAGCAATACAAAGCTTCCACCGTGGCGGGGCGTCGTAAAGCGAGGAGTTCCCGATGGGGCATCTCTCCATTTCAGGTGGATATTCCTTGTTATTTTGGAAGTTGTACGTTCATTTTATGAAACTAGCATTTAGGTTATTCTTGTGCAACTATTTTGTATCTCAAACGAGCCTTTCTGGGCACAGCTATCATCTTGGACACTTTTTGTGTGCTTCTAATTTATCACACGCTCATGTACCCTACGTCTAATGCCTGATTTTTATTAAATCATCCCACGAGCAAACGCGTTAGGCAACTGGAGATGATGTCTCAGATTGTTGAAAAGTCAAAACCTAACAAGTTAAAACTCTCCCTTAACATTGAGTTCGCGTTATTCTATTGTAGTCCTGTATCCAAGGAGAGGTCTTGCAACTCCCAAAGCATTTCCGGAGGGAGAGCACGTGGTTTGCGTTCCCCCTTTTTAAAGGGGAGCCTCATTCGTCTGCTGCAGTGTAGTTATTCCAAAGCGACCATGGCGGGGCGTTATCTGTGGCTTGGTCTATGGATTTCTGTGGTGTTTCTCCTCGTTATCCAGTTGTTCCCTGTCGTCACCAAGTACTTATTAGGCGGCCAGCAGGAAGCTGGAGACGGCACAAGTTCCAAGGATGACGTATGTTCACTATTATTCTCTTATTCCTTATGTAAATTGGTGCCGCCTAACATTAAGCGAGGCATTCGCAAGCGATCTTTACCTTAACTTAGCTCGATGGTTGATTTGTTCTGGAGTAAATTCTGTTATCTGCACGGTTAGCTTCAACTTGGTCCTTTCCCAAGCTAAGACCGTTTTTTTCTCAAGGAATGTACTGGAACCTTAAAAATTGGCAGTGCAAAAAAACAGATTAAACCAAGCCCAGTTTGCCATGTTCGCCATGAAAGCATTCCAAATGAACTTTGCATTGTGTGTGCAGCCGCAGAACGGCTTTTTGGGGGCAGCCAACACCGGCAATTCAGGCAGTCGAGTTTCTAATTTACCCGTGGAAGTGTCTAAGTTGGATCTTGAAAAGGTTCTTTGATCCCATCCCATCAATCCAAAATGCATTACTAGTTAGAAAGAAGCGTTTTTGCACTGACTACACTTGGCTCATTTATACCGAGGATTATGTTATAAGCAGCTGTGGAACAGAATGTAGCTATTCTCTGCATGTGTTGCTTGGGGGGGCATCACCAGCCACAGAAGCAAGAACGGAAGTACCATTTTCCCAACCCGAGGCTGAACTATGTGCTTACTAAGTTAAACGGGAAAAGAGCCAAAAACAAAGCTTAGTGCATCTAACAGGCAGCGCGACCCAAACCTAGCACATTTTAGCAGCATTACCTTAACCTCCACAGTGTTTGATCTGTGTGCCATGCCTTTTCTGATGAATAGGTTCTCATGGACAGATTCCCGTGATGTTGCCTTCTGAGTCTTTCCCATTTGTTGACTTGACTCTCGTTCTATAGTTGCCCAGACTTGAACGCCTCATTTTGAGGTCTAAAGCATATTGAAGTATCATTAATTTGGGTTCAATTCATGATCACTCTCCATTCGCGATCTAAAACGAATGCTTGTTTGCAGTGTAGGTCTGCTTTGTTGCAAAGTTGTGCATTTCATGTTGGACCTGAGATAGCTGTGGCTCAAACAGATGTAGTAGAATCAGGGAAACCCGCAGCATTGAGTACCACCCCCTGGACTTGTAGTGAAACCTGTAAGAGCAGTTTGCAAGCGCGAAACCAGTAACAAGCAATTGTTTGCTATGATCTATAAATTTTCTGTTTGTCTTTCCGGTTAGACATGAAACGAGGCACATAATGCAATATTGTGCTGGTTTTGAATGTTCAGATTACATGTCCAATTATAACAGAAGTTACAAATTCTAGCTACATTTTTCGACGTCTGACGGTGTTGCTTGTATGAGAAGCAGGCAGCTGAATATGCGGCCAGACTATGGAGACCCGTTGCAACCAAAGGTTACCAACCATGCACTGATGCAAGCCCAGAATTCAAAGGTAAAATCTTGTTAGGCAAGCATTTTCTTCTTCAGGAGATATTGTACGAGCACCCATAGGACTCGCTCCTACTGAATGTGGTAAAAAAACTCCGAAATGCTCTAAATCATCTGGCAACGAACTGCTCGTTTTCCAGCACACAATTTAATGCTCAATTTTTTTTCTAGATCAACCCTCTCCCCGAAACGGGTTGTTTTGGAGAAGAGCGAGGGCATTTAGATGGTTTACACATGGAGCCTTGCGAGAAGCGCAACTACTTATTCTGACTCCGTGACGGGTTGTGGTGGGGTCAGCCAGCAGACGAAATGTCTCCAGAGGCTTTCTGACGGTCCATGCAAATGGTGGTCTCAACCAGATGAGAGCAGGGGTGAGATTCTTGGCAATAGGAGTCTTAAAATTCGCTTAATGCTAAAAGACCAGTTTCTTTATCATGATTTTTGATCAACTTGATCAACGGTTATGGTCTAATCATATTGTAACTTGAGGAAAGGCCACACTAGCTATTCATGATGTAGGAAGAAATATTGTATCTTATAGTAATGGCCTCTGAGAAGCTCGAAAAGCTTTCATCTATGAAAGCGTACAGCCAGAAAAAGCAAAAACTGGATCTTGACAGTTCGAAGTGGTATGCATAGTTCTGTTGCAGATTTGCGATATGGTGGCTGTGGCCCGCATTTTGAATGCCACGCTTGTCCTTCCTGAACTGGACAAAAGCTCGTTTTGGAAGGATTCAAGGTATTAGCTCACTAGGTTTGAGTTGTATACGAATGGGAAGTTATATCCGCATTCTTTCCCTTTCCGCAAAACTAGTCATGTGGAAATTTCTTTTTTGCTTTTGAAGCTTGCAGGGCCGATGTTCATTTGAAGTGTCCAAGAATTTGATGTTTCTTAGTTCATCAGCAGGAAGTCTTCAACGGTCTGTTGGTGCTTTGCATCATGATGCTTGCTTCAGAAGGCAGATACACCCGCACTTGCAAAGTTGCTCTTGCCGACGGGCTGTCAAACATGGCTTGTTTATAAAAGCGGTCACTCTTGAAACTACTTGCTTGCAGGACGAATGCGAATTGCATAAATGGATAGTGTGCACGCTATCTGTGTGTCTTGCATCGTGGAAGATTTTTTCGATCAATGATGTTGACATTGTTGCTGTTCTCAGTCACTTATTCTATCATTCACTTATACTTGTCTAGTTGGGAGCATGGATCTGCAGCAATTTTTCCGATATCTTTGATACGGCTCACTTCATTGCAGCATTGACGCAAGATGTGAATGTGATACCTAAACTACCAAAGGAGTACAAATACGCAGAGCAAGCGCGAATACATTTCAAGAGCTGGTCAAACTACGACTATTACGATAAGGAAATCGGCAATCTTTGGCTCGAGTACAAGGCAAGCGATTATATCCTGCGTGATTCCTCAACTCTGCTACCGGGTTTGATAAGTATTCTATAGAAAGATTAGCAAGCTTACTTCAGGTCAATGGTCAAAGCCACCTCGCTAAAGGTGTCGGTGAAGTCTGAGCGAGAGGCCGTGGTTGTAGGTGCTCAATGGTCTGGTGATGAGTAAATGGAAAATTCACCTTAATTATCCTTAGATTACTCGTACTTTCACGTGTTGAGCAACATTTGGAATTTCAATTTATGTAAGCATGATAGCTGTGACTAAGCAACGTAAGAACATGCCTGACCCAGCAACGGTGTGGTCAAGGTGGTCTTGGATCTGTGAGGTATGAAGGGGTTCCAATGTGTGCTCTCACAGCAAGCACTGCGGGTTACTTAGAGAACGAGAAAGGTTTGCAGTTTTTAACTTGGAATCGGAAAGTAGGGGATCCATTGCAAGATCGTTTATGTCCAGCTTGTGAAGGGTCCGGCAAGCCTGCGCAAAAACTCGTTGGCATGCGTTGAACCGAAGGCATGGAGAGAGTCAAAGGCCACGTTACAGTGTTCGTCGTTTTTTTTAAAACCCTAAAAACACAAGTGGCCAAAAGGTCACTTGTGTTCCTGGGGACATCGGGCATGCGGCCTTTTGAAACTGAGGACCTTCCTATGGTGTGAGGCAGAGCAGCTACTGAAGCTTTCATAGAACAGTTGATCCTGCGTGAGGCATTCAGCAGGGCTCGGGCTGTGGGGGGGGGTTGTACCGGCAGGTGATCAGAGCCCTGAAGTCGGACTCGCGGCTGGCCAATAACGGGCTGCCACCTGACATCCAAAAGCTGCGTTGCAGAGTGCACTATGAGGCGCTCCGGTTTGCTCCGGAGATCGAAGCATTTGGGAAGGTGTGCCAAGTTTGCCCTCCCCTGACTCTCCTGATTCTTGATGTGCTCCAAGAAATGAGGGGGAAACGCAAGTCCACTTGCTCGACTGAGTGCTGCTGCAAGACTGACACGTAACTTTTTTTTTAAGTATGAATCGCTTGCAAGGACAGAGTGAAAGGGCCAGCGTCCAAGGACCATAGACTATAGTACTGTTGTTAGCCTCCTCATCTCCTCTAACTCGCTTTTTTACCAGCCATCGGAAAAGGAAGTCATCTGATTTGTTGATCTCAGACTTTCGAAGTACCACTATCCCGCATATAATAGAAATTCCATAATTTATCTTGACTCTCTTTAGGTATATTTGGACGTTGGCGCACGGGCAATCCCTTGCAAATATCTCTTCAGATCTTAGCCTTATGACACTTGCAAAGGATGTTACTTGAAGTTACAGAAAGAGAACGACTTAAAAGAGGATGGACGCGAGGACCTTGACTTTATCTTCTCTTCCCTTGAATTCGTCGTGTTTGAGAAATTTAAGCTTCTTGACGAGAGCTATGTCCGTCTGGTTTCTTCCTTTCCATATGAGATCAGATTTGAACAAGTCTTCTGTAGTGATAAATTTTTTTTCAGCAAGAACACATATGTAGAGTGCAGACAGTTTACTTGACTACTTATTTACTACCTTGTCTCAGCTTGTAGGTTTTTTGTTTTTTGTTATGTTTGCAGAAGCTAGTGAGTAGGATGCGGAAAAATGGCCGTTTTATAGCCCTTCATCTTCGATATGAAAAGGATATGCTGGCCTTTAGTGGCTGCACACAAGGCCTGTCTTCTTCTGAGGCCTTGGAACTCGCCAGCATACGGTAGTCCTCATGCTCCTCTCACATTCAGGTGGAATGTCTTAATTCAGGAAATGAAGAGAGGAAAAATATATGCACCCAAGTTAGCAAAGAGATATACCGACCGTGATGTCTTGGTACTGTGACTGGGGGGGTCCTAATGCTACGCTGTTCGACGCACTATACGCTTGAAGGTTCTCACTGAACTCCGGAATGTTCTGCACAAAGATCTGTAGCTCATTTCAATGGGACATCTTGTCACAGAGAGACGCGACTCCGCTACAATGTGGACCGAGTTGCCAGAACTTCATGTACCAGTTTCCAACTTAGGAAAAAGTCACGCCTTACTCTTGTCATCCCTTTTTTCCATGTTGTTCTTGTCACTGGTGCTGGTAATCTGCTTTTGTTTTCCTAATTTCCGGATCGCAATGGGCTCGGGTCAAGATGGGCAGAATGAGTACAAAGCACTGGCGTGTGAAGGACATCGACTCAGCGGCCCAGCGAGCTTTGGGACTCTGTCCCCTCACTCCTCACGAGGTGGGGCTGTTTCTGCACTCCATGGGCTTGCCCAAAGAGACACCTATTTATGTGGCAGCTGGAGAGATCTATGGCGGTGACAAGCGTATGGACGAACTTCGGAAATTCTTTCCTAATCTGTTACAAAAAGTAAGCCATTTTCTTTACCGTGCATTGCAGCTCAAGTGGTCAGCTTTCCAACCTGTCATTATGGACAAAGGTTATTGATAGTGTGGTCATGATGCCGGTGGACACATGCTATAAAGGCATACAATCATGCAGTCATCGACAAGGTTAGTCACAAGCAGTATGCAAATTATGGGTTCCAAAAAAATTATTTGTTTGACCATGCGAGGCCCTTCATTCCGCTAAGGGTGTATGCCAATCTTCTGCCTTCAAAAGGGGCTAACCTCCTCAACTTCCGGTGTTTAGGGATATGTTTCAAAGGCAGACTTTGTCAATGGCCTCTTATGACTACTTAACAAATGTCTTTCGCTAATTTTAGCATGCTTGTTCGCCAACTCTGATGAGTGAGTGGTGGGTTTGTTGTTTCAGGACACCTTGGCGAGTGCGGATGAGCTCGCTCCTTTCAATGGTCGCATGAATGCAATGGCTGCACTGGACTACATAGTTTCAGTAGAGAGCGACATTTTTGTGCCCACATACAGCGGCAACATGGCCCGTGCAGTAGAGGGGCACAGGAGATTCTTGGGTCATCGCAAGACTATTGACCCCAATCGGTATTGCGCCCTCACAACTCATGTTTCGGTTGGCCAAATTGATAGAAACTACAGATGAAAGGAAGACTAGTACTGTCTGCCTTGTCGCTAGGTTTAATGTAGGAATTGGATTTTGTGGCCAGAGAGAAGTGAACTGCAGTGATCAATAGACCGGTAGGTTTTGCGAAGGTGGAATTTCTCCTCATCCGGGTGCCTCCTGTAAAAATGTGCAGGAAAGAGCTCGTACGGCTGTTGGAGCGAGTGGATCGAGGAGAGCTGCAACAGGGCCCCTCCCTATGGGAACAAGTGGAACTCATCCACATGCACAGGTGGGCGCCATTCAGATAGTTGTTGGAATAGAGCAGCCGGAGTTTCTGTGATGTGAAGTGTTTATCCCCTGGAGATTGGAAATCTGCCGCAAAGGCGCACTTCAAGATGTTCGAGTGCAGGTCTGGGCGCAAGAATATGTTAGGAGTCCTCACACGTGGTTGGAAAACCACTTGCTTCACTTTTGTAGTACAATTATTGAACTTGTCCCATTGCTCTGTAGTGGCCTGAGATGGATGTCGTCGCAGGCTTCACCAAAATTTCAGCAACTTCAATTGACTCCCCTCCTTGTTTGCCATGTGGGACTTCGCCAGACAAGGTGCGCCGCGTATGAGGAAAGGCCCCCGTCAAGACGCGCGCGGGAAGGAGCGCTTTAGGTCAGAGGAGGCCTTTTACACGAACCCCCTCCCAGACTGCCTCTGCCAGGATCCGGATCATCGAACAATTTTGGGTAAAGCAACGGCAGTGAAGCGCTCACCAATTGTCTACAGCCCGCCACCACCACCTGCGTCAGATATCCCATCTATCGGAGGTTCGTTAAACGTATCAAGTAAGAGCAGTGACAGCGGAGTGGACGTTCGGATACGGAGCGGAGAGGAGGGAGGTGGACAGTAGCATTGTGGAGCTAATATTGATGTGGAGTTTTGAAGATTCGCTTCGTCCACCTCCGTCCTGGCGATCCAAGTAAGGAGCTGTTGGGCAATTTTATCTGAAACCTTGCAGTATTGAGTTGCCTTGCCAAGCAATCTAGAAGAGACCTCTCAGGTAATTAGACGTAGGATGGTTTCTTGAGCCTGAGTTAGGCGATTTGCAGGCAGAGTCGGACTTATAATTTGATGTATTTTTCGGTTAGAGGAGCCGGAGGTCAAGGACAGGGAGAGCACAGATAATCTTACAGCCTGAGATGTGCTCCGCCACCGGAGTGAAAGAGAGTAGAGAAAGAGGAAGGTAGTACATTTTGCCCATAGCACCACCTGGTTGTGTGATAGGTCCGAGACACAGCAGTCAAGTTTCGTGCTGGCTGCTGCAAGCTTTTCCATGCTTTTTAATTCATTAATTCAATCCAAAAAACTAAGATCTTACCTTATGAATACAAGGACTACGTAACACCCATATCACCCATGTTGGCCATGACCCATGTGACCTGGGGCATACATTCTAGTGTAGTGAAGCTCGACCGTGCGACTCTTTTGAGAAGGAAATGCACCTTAATCTTTGGAAAATTCTATTCTCACACCTTTTTTGTCTACACACAGGCCTCTTTTCGCCGGGCAGATTTTAAAATAGCACAAAAAAAGAACACACCTTTCACACCTTCTCACCTTTTTTTTTTCACCTTTTTTTTCCCACCTTTTTGAAATCGATACACACCTTTCTCCATCGGGCAGATTTTACCCTTTCTTGTTTTTTTCAAAGAAAAAAATATCGGCCTGCCCGAATCCACTCGGAGCAGAAGATCCGTCCGCCACGAGATCGTTCGCGGGTGGCCGTCCTTTACACGTGCAGAAACTATACACCGTCGATTCTAGAGCAGATCACACCACGGCAGATCACCTTTCGATCGGCAGCCGGGCTCGGTTCCAGCGAATGGCACACGCCCACGTGTCCCACCCGAGCAGGCTCGAGGACCGTACACAATTCGTACGGTCGCAGCTTCGAGGAAAGTCTAAATTCCTTACATTGCGAGCTTGAATCAATCACCATCTGCCGCGTGCTCTTTTTAGACGTGGCAAACTGTGATTGGTACAGGCACTCAACTTTAATTATTACGTTTTTTGAGTTTCCTCGAAGCTGCGGGCGTACGCCTTTTGTACGGTCCTTGGAGCCGGCTTGGGTGGGACACGTGGGACAGAGCCCGGCTGCTGATCGAACGGTGATCTGCCATGGTGCGATCTGCGTGAATATCGACGGCGGAAAATTATTGCACGTGTGAAGGACGGCCACCCGCGAACGATCTCGTGGCGGACGGATCTTCCGCTGCGAACGGATTCGGGCAGGCAGATATTTTTTTCTCTGAAAATAAATGATAAGGAGTAAAATCTGCCCGACAGAAAAAGGTCTCACGGCGCTCGGCCGCTCAGGACTGGTAGCGTGTATCGATTCCAAAAAGATGTGAAAAAAAAGGTGAAAAAAAAAAGATGTGAAAGGTGTGTTCCTTTTTTGTCTATTTTAAAACCTGCCCAGCGAAAAGAGGTCTGTGCGTAGACAAAAAAGGTGTGAGAATAGAATTTTCCTAATCTTTAACTGTTTGAGGAAAAAACTAGAAAAACAAATCTGCAGGCATAAAACAACAGATATGCGTATGGCATTGGACTATGGCTGTAAAGGAGAACGCGCATGTACATCAAAACGAAAATGACGAGCTTACTGTGCATGCTGACTACTCTACGCAGTGCTGGCAAAGTAAGCCATACAATCATTAGCAACTTGCCTTGGTTTGGCAAAGGTAACGACTTGACCTGACGATAACTTGTGCTCAGAAGTGACTAACTACAAAGTGACTAGTTCGACATAACTTCGCTAAAATTCAGGACACGATTAGTCTCTGTCCCTGTCCCTGTCCCGATCCTCCTCCCCCCTCCCCCCTCCCCCCTCCCCCCTCTCCCCTCCCCCTCCCTCCTCCCTCCCTCTCTCCCTATCCTTCTCCTTCTCGCTCTCTCTCCTTCGCGCGCGCGCGTCTAGCGCGGGGGACCAGCCGCCCGCCATCGATAGCCCAGCCCGCCCTAAGCACCCTAACCCTTAGACCCCCCTCGTCCTCGCCCCTCGCTAGGGTTGGAGGCACGGACGGGGGCACGGCTATGCCCGCCATCAGCCCTGCCGTGCCGTGCCGTGCCCGGGGCACGAAGAAAAACCGCAAAACCGCGCCCCTCCACCGTGCCCCCCTACGTCAGCATGCCACGTCATGGCCTGGGCCGGCACGGTGCCGGCTCACACGGAACCCCACTCTGGAGGCGCGCAATCCGTACCGACCGTACCATCCGTACTTTTCCATACTGTACTGTTGTTCCGATTTTTACCTGTTCTATGTTGTCACGTCGCGGACACGAAAGGGGGCACGTGCCCCGGGGCACGAGTCGGGCCGGGCCCGTCCGCGCCCCCGCGCCCGCCCCCGCCCTCGGGCCGGCCGGTCGGTCCGCAGAGCCCGCCCGCCACCGACACCGTCTGCGGCCCTCCGCCCGCCGCCATTGGCTCCGCGCCTGGTGGGCCCCGCCTCCGTGCGCCACGTCAGCGCGCCGCCGGCACGCGCCGGCCGTTCGCTAACGGCTCCGCCGCTCTCGGCCGCAAGTTCTGCGCGCGGCCGCCACGTGGCGGGCAGAGGAAAGTTTTACGGAGTTTTGTGCGCGCTGATTGGATGGCAACAGTTTTGACAGCGGGCAGACTGCCAGGTCAGCATCTGCCCGGAATTGAAACATTCCCAGGGGACGCAGCCACGTCAGCAGTCACGCGTTGGACGAGGCGTCACGCGACGCTAAACTGCGGCGCATGGAACTGCTCGCGATGGAGGAATATGGGCGGCCCCCGCCGACGAAGGCGCTCTCTTCGGGCGATCCTCCCGCGCACGAGGGCGGGCGTGGAGGGGAGGCATCGCGAAATTGTGGTCCTCGCCCTTCTCTTTTGGAGTTCAAGGAGCGATATCTGACCCGTTGGTTGATGAACTAGCTGGAAAATTGGGAAGGCCTGCGTGCCTGGGCAATTTTCGGGAGTTTAGGGTTGCTGGGACAGACGGAAGTCAAAGGTCTTGGAGTGCAGAAAACACATTGGGCGAGGTGGATTTCAGGAATACATGGCTTCTTGCTTGTCGGAAGCTGCAGTGCGGGCAGCATGTATAGGCGGTTCCACTTGCAGGAACTCTGTTTGGGCGCCGGTCCCGACGCCCGGCTTTTTTGCGGATAGTGCCGCCAGTCCGACATACTCATCTAAAGTCACATCTTCTTTGAAAAATGATGAGGGATGGGCCAATTCTTGGAACGCCTCAAAGCAGCGCAAAGAGGGGATAGTCGGAGCACCTCGGGGGGGAAAGCAGAAGCTGACTGTGTGTGAGGGTAAGGCGGACTGTCTACTCCTACTCTGTCACCCTATTGGAGAGCTCCGGACCGTTGGAGACTTTGGCGCAAACTATGTCTGGGCATTGTGATTCTGGGTCTTAACTAACGGTAAGAATTTTGTGTTTTTGACTCTTCTTCAGCTGTGCTACAACAAAAACGTGAGCTAGCTATTTCTGAAGACGAACTCCTGCTTGTGAAGGTAACACTTCTAATGGGGACATTGGGCAAGCTGCCTATCGCCTGGTGTGAGGATGGATGTTCCTGCTTTAGTTCTGTGGCTTGTGGGCTAAAAGGAGAATGCTAAATATAGAATTGGCACTGTTTACGACAAGATGCACTTTATCTTCGTTGTTAGCACAGTTGGAAGACGTGACGTGTATAAAAAAATTGCGATTAGGGCATTTTCCGTCTGTTCGATGAATAAGAGGAGCCCACTTTGTGACCGGCAGGGATGTCTGGGATTCCGATTGTTGAGGCTTGCAGAGGAAAGCTCAGGAGCTTGGTGCTGAGCTTCGAGGCACCACTATCTTTCTTGTTGGTGAGCTTCTGACCTGACTTGCTGGCCCACGCAATAATCAATGACGACTGAGTATGCTTTTACCTTCATCGCACTCCTTCGGCAGGGGGGGTGTCAAGTGCAAGTTCCCATGTTCAACCATTGTGCAGTGTGATTGGCAGTTGTAGTGTCTTCAGGCTCAGGACAGAGCATTTCTATTTTGTAAATTTTTGTGACTACAGCGATTTCTTCACTCGCGATCTCATTCAGAGCTCTTTGAGTTTTATTTGAGTTCCATCCGTCTTTCCTTTTTACTACTTTTATACCTAGTTAATGATGTAATCAATGATCAAGATCAGAAGATTCATCTCCGTCTTGTTCATGGAGAGCTTTACAGCATTGGGTCTTCTGCAACATATTTGTCAAAATCATTGTGAATCAGGTTTGACATGTTGGGCAAGCCAAAGTGACACATGTGTGTCTTCGTTTCCAGGAATGATGGGAAGCGGGAAAACTACCGTTGGACGCATTTTGGCAGACGCATTGGAGTACTGCTTCTTCGACAGGTGAGGAGCAGAATGCAGTTTCACAACCTTCTTGACATCAACCTACACTGGAGTACATGTACGCCACATCATGTTGCGATTGTGTTGCTTCATATTGATGAAACAGCAGAGAGTTTTGCAAGTCTGTGAGCAATTCATACTTCAAAGCCTGAATTAACCGAATCACGTGACTGGGAGAAAGTAAATTGGGAAAGCTGTTTGTACCTACACGAAAATGCTGCTGGAGGAATGGACGCGCAGTCTTGGTTATGAATATCGTCGTGGATCATCATGGATTGAAGTGGCTCGGAAGATGTGCTAGAATCGCGGTTGACATCAAAATGCGATCATGCTTCCTTGTTCATGTGCTGCTGCAGCGATTCTGTGGTGGAGCAAGCAGCAGGCGGTGCATCAGTCTCAGAAATCTTCCAAGAGAATGGGGAGGAAGCTTTCCGGGATGCAGAGGTAAGCGATCTTGAATCCGCCATTTCATATTTGGTCTCGTGCTACGACGGTGAACTGTGAGCTAAGCTGTTAGAAATCAGAGCCTGCAAGTTGTTTTCAGGCAGTCCAAATGCTGCTTTCTTGTGGCAGTATAGTTTGCTACGAAGGCAGGAGGAGATCTGAAAAGTACAGAGGAGAAAGAAAACTTGAGATTTAGGGTGAAGTGCCGATTGACAGTCGCATGGGTCGTCCCGCCAACAGGCGCAGGCCATCGCGCAGCTTTCGTCCATGTGCCGCCTCGTGGTGGCCACGGGGGGGGGCGCAGTCATCCGGCCAAGCAACTGGTGGGCCCCCTCACCCTGTCAGGTCGTCATGCGAACTGCCCTTTGGCTGAGCACCCTCTATGAAGTGCTGTTGAAGATTGTGTATGTGTAAGCTTGTGTTGTGTGTGTGTGTGTGTGTGCTTGTAGCACAAATTACTCTGAGTGTGAACTGACGCATATGGCGGGGACTAACGTGATTTAGCCTTTCCTGCAAGAGACTCTGATTCCATTTCTGTCAATGAACAGTTGGTGGCCCTTTCTGTCCAGCTGAAAGCTTTAGACGTCCTGCATGAATTTTTGGTTCCTACTTCATGGCAGTTATGTAGTTAGTATCCTGAGGTGTACTGGTGTTGGAGTGCTCAGGGGACGTATGAGGGACGGAATAACTGTATGGCTCAATGTGCCGGTGGAGGCTCTCGCCCTGCGGCTGGCAACAGCTGGGATGGCATCCCGCCCCATTCTCTCAGATGGGCAAACGAGTCAGGACCTGTATGCTGCGGTGGGTTTCGTGTAAAATTTGGCATCCCTCGTCCAAGAGAATTGTATAGGTTTCTTAAACGGGTATAGGAGTTTTGGCAAAAGTCGACATATGGTTATGGCGGTTTGTAGCATATGTAATTGCGTATGTCTATGGTTAGGGGATTTTCCACGGTGGAATGCTAGCCATGTCTCATTGAATTACCTGACTAAGGTCAACCTTGAAACAGGCTTTGGAAAAGCTCTCGTCCATCTTTGAGGAGCGTCAGGCGCTGTACAGACCCGCGGATGCTGAGGTATCTTTACAAGGTCTGTGGCTCTAATCATCACCTCGTTTTTAAGTTCATATCAGTACATCGTTAGTATCGCAACAGTGGCAGTTCACCCCTTATTCAAGCATTTCGGTCCTTGGCTCAGAGCTCGACTCTGGGAAGATGAACCATATGAAGTGCCAGAATTGGTGCAACATCAATAGAAGGCCATGAAAGACAGTTTCCCTTTTATGGGTTTATCTGCTAGTGTAGTGTACAGCTGACGTATGTGAACAGAAACTGACGCATCATTTTTTCGGTTCATTGAACACATTATGGTTTGCAGGTATTGCAACGGAAATGGGCAGCGTTGTTCACACGATCACCCCTGGCAGGATTGCTCTTCAGGTATTAAAGAAAGGGTCTCTGTTGTTCTATGCGTTTAACACATTGCAAACACAACTCTCTCCATTCATTTTTTCTTTCTTCCCATAAACATCGCAGGTGGCTTCCAAACGGTCGACTGATGCCTGTCTGCTTGTGACAAGCAGGTCTTGAATGAAATTGACACATTGATTCAGAGGCGGAAAATGGAGGATAACGCTCGGAGGCAGCGTTGAGCGACCTCAAGGCTAAGGGCTAAACCGCGGTCCGACTGTCTCACGGCACCTTCCGTATTAGCTGGCATCATTCACTACTGAAAAACTGACATGGAAATCCTAGGGTTTAGAGCAAAGCCGACCCTTAGTTGCTGCTGATTTGCTGCTGACTGCCTGCTGGCCGGCTCCATGGGCAGCTGTGGCGGCCGGCAAAGGCACAGCAGCCACTTAGCTGCGGAGTTTCGCTCCATTCGTCATAGCAGGTTGTCAGAGGTGCTTTGTTGCAGCCGTGGATTGGTGCCACAGAGGATTAATAATAAGCAGAGGAGGTTGTGGGACGGTTAGCCCGTTTGCACTTAAAGCTAAGTTATGCCCTGGCTGCCCCCTGCCTTGCATATGCGCCTGGTGCTGCTGTGCCGTGTCTTCATGCTCGTGCATACGTCAGACTCACACACCACTGCAAAACATTATTCTGCAGAAGATGTGTTTTGCACGCTAAAAAGAAGAGGTCGTCATTCCGACGACGTACTAACTTGCCATGACCTCAACTTCACATACAAGATGTGGTTTCTGCAATAGATGAACCCTTTCAATTAGTTTCACTCGTACACAAGGCGGTAAGTAAACGCCCCTCTTGATCAATGTGACATCCCGAGTCCACACGAAGTCGCCTTTTGTCCCGCGGCGCAGGCAGCGGCGAGCCGCGGACAGCAACCCCCGAGGGGCGCTCAGCAGGCGCTCACGCACGCGCCGTCTTGTCTGCGAAAAACCTCCCCTTGATTGACGGCAGACTTTTCTGGTCTCTCCTGTCGGGCTAACGACGCGCGAGTCTCATAGTCCACCGTAATGTTTATCCTTTTTCGGGAAGGTGACCACCAATGCCCTGCTACTAATAGTTTAAACAATTGAACCATTTTTTCGGAATTGTTCAAACTTTGAAATGAAAAGATTTCAACAACTTGTTGAACTTTTGAACACCTGAGGTCAATAGTTTTCCAAATTGAATGACATAAAACAAAGTTCAAAAGTTCAAAGGCTCAATCTGTTCGGTTACTCCTGTGGATTCAAGTTTTGCCACGTAGGATTCAAGCAATCTGAGATATTTTCATAACTCCGGCCCAATTTCCGCCGTATGACTTATTTCGATCAACGATTTCCGTACTGTACGAAAATGGAAATGGGCAAATTTAAACGCGCGTGGTCCGCGTGATTCGCAATTTGCCAAGATCTTATTGTTGATCGGTGGATGCAAAGTAAGTTGAAATTGCACATGACCGAGGATCACTTGGTCAATGTTCATCGATCTGAACAAGGACCGTTGTTCAAAAACAAAACAAAAACCTAAATCAGCCAAAATCTCTAACTGTTCAATTGTTCAACTTCTTGCTAGTAGAGGTATCTTCTACTTACCATACTGTACTCATATCAATATCTTCACATTCATAAGCATGTTCTGTACAGTCTTTAACAGTAGTATTTTCACACACTTTTAACGGCATTGCTTTCTTTTGCCTGTAACATATGGTCCAGCGAAAGCAGCTCATCAACTACAGGCAATGAAGCAACAAGACATAATAATGGACGAGTCAAATTTTCCTTCTATGAACAGACCCTTCCTCTGTGTGTATTGTCTCATGTCCTCAGAACAGTACCCAACAAAAAAATCAGGGAAATAAACTGTGGGCTTTTCTTACAGGTATATTCTCCTGCCCTTGCCTTAGATAGCTCCATTATTTTTGAGATCGGGATCTTAAAAGTTTCTTTTTTCTTCTCACTCAGGAGAAGACTCGCTCTCCAGCATTTTTTTTTCCACAGCACCACAAAAACCAGAAACATCTCAACAGAACCATGTGTGCCATTCCAAAGGACAGATTCAACGATCCAGAGTTCAATTCCCGTGTCAAAAATTCTGAAAGGAATCTGCTAGAGTGTAAGGTAGCTATCGTATCTAACAGGAACCGGCTGGCTATCATATCTAACAGGAATCGGGTCTGCAATACTTTGCCTACCTCGTGTCAGGGACTTATATAAGAAATAAATAATGGTCGCAACAAAAATTTGTAATGGACAAAAATGTTGCTGCAGAAGGTATGTACTTGGAGGCAATCCAAGGAGCAGCAGCGTGGACTATTTACAGGCTACAAAAGTCGGGACCTGCCGGATAAACCAGCAGAACTGCTCACTGCAGCTGACAGTCTGCTCCTATGTATCCTCGGCCAAAGCTCACGCTTCAGCTGGCTGGCAATCCTCATTTAGCGACCAGATCCAGAGACCCCAAGCGGATCGATAATCTCTCCGGACATTCTAGTCCGTACGGCAAAACGCATTGGCCGAGCTCGTTCCGAATGCACTCAACTTCCTCCGCCTCAGATTCGACAAGCTGCCACATTTGCTGCCTTCTTTCCAAGAGACCTTCCAGTTCCTTGATGACCCGCAGTGCAATCATTGCAGGAGAAAGAGATGATGAAGCATCCACACTCAACTCATCGGCAATATCTGCAGAAAGACCATTGCTTAGAACGAGTTAGATGAAGTACTGAATCGGCCTACAATGTAGCCTGAAACATTCAAATGAATGTAGACGAGTAGGAATGGCATGTAAGTGTGTACCTTCAAGGCAAATCGACAGATCAGCAGCGGGGTACAGGTGTTGTCTCCTCTCATAAACGGAGTTCAGCTTCGCCAATGCCTGTCACACAATAACGAGACACAGCATCACATCCATGATCAGCACAACGCACATGGAGGCCTAAAGATTTCACAAACCAATCAATGCGAGACAATGCGGATCTATCGTCTTCAATTACATCAAATCCCCAGGCCTCACCTGAGAAAATGCGTCATTATCAGAAGCGCCTTCGCTTAGGATAGGCCTAGATCCCACTCCGGCTGCAACCACACGCTTAGCAAGGAGCTCTAATGGGACGTCGATCCAAACTACGACACCGTTACGCATACACCTCCTGCACAAGAAATTACGAGAAGAAAGTAAGCAACGAGAATAAAACTGCAAACAGTTGCAAGGACACGAAACATCCAAAATTCGAGAAGTATGTTGTGAAGACCCTTGCTTACCAGTTGGATGGTCTCAAAATGGCTCCGCCTCCAGTTGCAACTACTAGACTTTTCATTGATGAGAGTTGGGCAATGGCTTGACTCTGCATACAGAAAGTACAACGTCAGCCACGTGACCAAAAACAAAAAGTTACATCCACATAAGCGTACTATTGGGTGCACTTAGGAAAAATGAATGTGAAACAAACGATGCGTGCAGCCTTTACCTCTAAATCCCGGAAGGCAGGCTCTCCCTGTTCCGCGAAAATGCTCGCAACAGTAGTCCCCACAGTCTGCTCAACAAGCGAATCACTGCAAAGCCACCAAAAAAATGCCAAAAGGTGAGCTTGGAACCCATGATGGGCAGGTAGTCATAGAAAACCAGATGATGGCAAAGACTAACTTAGCCAGCAACGAACAACTTAGTCTGATACTTGTCAAAAGGATGAACAGACCATACCTGTCAAAAAAGCCGTAGCCAAGGGCATCCGATAGCAGTCGGCCAACAGTAGTCTTTCCGCAACCCATCATTCCTGAAAGATCACAAGCAGACAAACAAACGTTTAAGGGTCCGGACAGGAGATTGATCGCTTAACTACAGTCGAACCAACTAGAAAAAACCGAAACCACCAATGCAAACGCAAGCACACCCGATCAATTTATCCCTACTCAATATGGCATTCAAGAAGAGAGATACCGGCCCATTCCACTAGAGCATCTCGAGAAGCATGAATTCTCACCTATTAAGTAGATGTTTGTTCCGCTCATTTCGTAAGCAAGACTGTCTGCTCTTCTGTTCAACTCCTCCAAAATGACATCCTGCAAAAACCAGCAGACATGCCATCGTCAGCAAGAGAATCAACCGACATTTGACCCTGCCGAAAGTGGATGGCAAATCTGAAAAATCCTGAAAAAAAAAACATTTTTTCGGCCAGCAGGACAGTAAACTAATCTCACCTCATCAACTCTGAGGGTAGCAGGAGCCACAGCCTCCTGAACAGCGGCTGCATCCCGAAAACAGTTCAACAGTGATAAGAAAACTTGTTGCAGAAGTTACAAGTTTGTATAGTTGACAACCTTGTTTAAACAAAAATCACGTACAGCGAGTCGATATTGAAAGCTATCCTCTGCATCTGTGTATCTAATGCCTTCAAAGTCAACGACGTACAGAAACTCAGTTTTGTGAAACATTCCTGCTTTTCCCTCGTCATATGCTTTTCCCTCGTCATAATGCATCCACCTCATCCTCACCTCGAGCACATCCAGCCAGAGCATTCCTTGCTCCACGTCTGCTTCGATGTCCCTTTCGCGAGACCTTGACAGAAGGCACAAGTTCGGGCAGCGCAGCTGAAATTCGGATTCCTCTCCCTGAAGGACTAGCAGCGGCGCATGGCCGCGCAAACTCTCCGAAACTACTTTCCCGAGTGTACAACGAAGCGAATCCGGGGACAACCAGTCCCGCCTCACTCAAGCTTGAAACCATGGACGCCATAGTTCCTGTTCAAGCCTTAGCAGCTCCTTCAAATCCAGACCAGCTTTCCCTGTAAGCCAATCTACGCGCGCAGCCTGCAATATGAGCAAGAAGACAAATGGATGGCGCGACAAGCGAAGCTGCTCCTGCACCCGTTCTTGAGACGGCTCACTCTGTTATGCTGCGCCAGAACTCAAATCTTCTCTACCATCCCCCATATGTCCCCAACCGCCCGCCTTTGTAACCGCCGCCCTGCCCTGCCTTGCCCTGCCCTGGCAGGGCCGGCCTGACCTGACTGCAATCGCGGGCAGGAGGGCCGTCACGTCACGGATTGCCTGCAATCCCAGCAGTCCCTGCAGCACCGGCGCCTGTCGACTGCCCCGAGGCCGCCCCGACGCCCGTTCGGGCTGCCCGCGCCGCCCGGCGACCACTCACAGGGCCGCGCCGCCGGATCTGGGCCGTTCGATGCGACCAAGGGACATTTTCGATACTGCCCAAGGCGGCGGGCAGTCGGCTCACATCGCCCGGGCCCGGCTGGCTAGCTGGCGCGCGCCCAATCCTGCTCTGCCAGGTCAACGCTCCGCGCCAATCGGCGGCCGCCGTCCGTACAGCGTGCCGCGCGCGTCAAGGCTCGTATCCGCAGCGCGATAAGGCGTGACTCAGCCGCCGCCGCGATGACTGCGATCCGAGTCACCACGCGTGCGAAACGCGGATCTGGACCCTGCGGTTGCGGCGGACGGCCTTCCAAGGACGCCATACACGTCAGCAGATATGTTCTTGGCCAATGAGCGAGCAGCAGTCTGTCACGTGGCAGTGCCAGCGCGGACAGGCCTGCCTGCCTGCCTGCCTGCCTGCCCCCTGAGCTGGCGCGGCCTGCGGCGCCGCGAGAGGGCAGGGCAGGGCAGGGTGCGCCGCGCGCTGTTCGCCCGTTCCGCGCGGTCCGTCTGCCCGACCGTCCATCCGCCCGTCCGTCCGTCCACCAGCCCGTCCGTCCGCGCGTCCGTCCGTCCACCCGCCCATCCGTCCGTCCACCCGCCCGTCCGTCTGCCCGTCCATGCGTCCACCCGCCCGTCCGTCCGTCCACCTCGACCCGTCCGTCGGGCACCGTCCGGTCCGGACCGGGCGGGCGGGCAAGGGTAGGTGGGTGGGTGGTGTTGGCGGGGGAGGGGGAGGGGGTGAGGGAGGGGAGGGGGTGAGGGAGGGGAGGGGAGGGGAGGGGAGGGGAGGG